>CATKHJ010416153.1:0-10308 GCA_949750685.1 Vernicia montana | reverse complement strand
AAATAAAATAAAATAAAATAAAATAAAATAAAATAAAATAAAATAAAATAAAATAAAAAGAGAAAGGAAAAGAAGCTTACCTTGCGCTTGAGTGACTTTTGGACGGCGGAGACTTGTCTCGGTCGGCGGCGGACTTGCCTCAGACAGCTTGCTTCGGACGGCGAAAACCTTTGACTCGGCGGGTCGACTCGGGAAGTCGCAACCCAATCTCGGTTTGCAAAGCAAAAAGCAATAGCAAAGCAAGAAATAAAAGAAACTGGGGAGCTCGTTCCTTTCGGACTAAGCTTAGGGGGATGGCTCGCTTGATGCAAAGGCTAATCAAGCAATCCAAGAGATGTGTGAGCAAACTCTGAGTGTGAAAATGAGCTGGGGGGTCTCATTTATATATGGAGAAGGTTGGAGGTTGAAAACACAAAGTTACGATGTGGGATTTGGTGTTTTGACGCTCAAAACTGCACACGGGGGTTCTGGAACTGCACACGGCGGTTCTAAGACCGTACATGAGCTATTGTGACCGCATATATGAATTAGTGACCTCATAGAGGCACTTTTGAACCGCACATAGGCTGTACGAAACCGCACAGCCCTTGTGCGATCACCAAAGTGGCCTATGCGGTCACTGGTTTCCCGATTTCGCCGATTTTTTGTTGTTTTAACCCATTTCAACTCTATTTTTCGCGATTCCAGTTGCGTTGTGCTCCGTATTCAATCCCGGATAATCTAAGTATGATTTAGAGGCTTGAGGGATGGGTCCTGGGTCTCGAGGCTCAAATTCTCAAATTTTAGAATTTTGGCATTTTTGGCGATTTCGACTTCCGGTGGTCTGTTTACCGAGCCTAGGTGCCTCTAGGGTTCAAATACATACTGGAGGGTGTAAAATTAAGGGTTCACAGCTGTCCCCTCGTTAGAATTGGCTCATCTGTAAGATGATTCTGATGATAGTGAATCAGAGTAGGAGGAATGGAAAAAAGGAACCTAAGTGATTTCTAAGTCAGTGTTTGGATATGTTTGGGTGGGTAAAATGATGAAGAAAGATGGTAAAGGAACCAAAAGGATGTCTAGGTGATTATTGCTAAACATTTATGGGTGAAATGGTTGATAGAAGAAACTTGCCCTCGGTATGTTTGGGAGGTTTGTTATGGAAGTGAATGTGAAATTTTCGATATGTTAGGGAAAATCTGGAATGAAAGTAATATTCCTAGTCTGCTTGAGTAAAAAATCCTAAGGCTATCGTAGGATAGGTCTAATTATAGAAGGGAAACCTAATTCAGATTTAAGATTTGGATCTGTCAGGAACCAAAAAGAAACTGGGCTTAAAGCTGGGCCTGTAACTCAAGGTATAGGTGCTGAGTCCTACTCTATGGCTGATGGCAAGCTCAACAATACAGGAGAAGTAAGAAATTCAAAAGGAACAGCCCAATTGTGTGAATTGGCCCAAGAACAGATTAAGAAAGGGGACCAGTTTGTTTCAGCAGCATAGTAATACAGCAGCATATTTAGTCCTCCACTCAGCAGCACAAAGTTGTTATTCAGCATATCTAGTTTTATAGCTGTTAATTTGTCTTTATTTTCATTAGCTGGCTTTTGTCTTTTAGTTAGTAACAAATTGAGAAATATTTGGAAAGAATATTTATTATGAAAAGAATGTAAGGAACAATTATTCAATGATTAATGAAAGCAACCTCAATTTCTATTCCTCTCATTCTCTCTTTCTCTCTATAATCTTCTCTGCATTCTTTTCTCTCTTTTCAATCTCTTTTCTCACGTTAATTCCTTTCAATATTCACTCGAACCCTCAAAGTTACTACTTAGGGTTATAATTCCCATTCTTATCAACTGTTCATGAATCAAGAGCATGACAGTCTGGTATCAGAGCTGAACGAACCTGAAGAAACCATAACTCAAATCATTATGGCCAAGAAAAACAAAGCTGCTGTGAATGAGACCAGTCAAATGCAAGGCATGGAGGAAAGGTTGAACCAGATTGAGTCAACTACTCAATAATTCATGAAAGAAATGTATGAGAACTTGGAGTTGCAGAACAAAAAGTTCCAAGACCAGCAAGTTGCTGTTCAGAATATTCAATCTGGTCAGCAAACTTTGCAGACCTAGATGGCTCAGTTGATAGAAATGGTGAACGCCCTGAATCCAACCCAGCCACACTCCTCTGCCATTGCTCAACCTGCAGAAACCTCTACCAGATTAACCTCAAATGCTGGTATTAGATTCACAGAGCAATCTCCAAGACAGATTCACATAGGAGGTAACAGATCTACAGGTGATGGAATTCTTCCTAATCCTAATATTGGTATTCCTAGAGCTACTAATTCTGGGAAATCTAGTCAATCATTCTCTAATCTAGGATCTATGAATAGAATGCCAAAATTCAAATTATTCATTTTTTATGGTAATAACCCTAGAACCTGGATTAGAAAATGTCAGAGGTACTTTCAATTGTATGGAATTGTTGAGGAACAAAAGATTGATGTTGCGTCTCTTTACTTGGGAGAGAAGGCTGATATGTGGTTTCAAGGTTGGCAAATGTAGAATGTCAATAGGAATTGAGAGATGTTTGCTGAGGACTTGTGCAAGAGGTTTGGGGAACTGAGTGTAGAAGATGTCGTGGAAGAGTTTAATAAGATGAAGCAAAAGGGCACTGTGACTGAATACCAAGAAAAAATTTGAGGAGCTTAAGTCTCTAATGCTTAAGCACCACCCTTGGTTAGATGAAACCTACTTTGTTTCCAATTTTGTTAGTGGTTTAAGCAATGAGTTGAGGCCTATGGTAAAATTTTTCAAACCCAACACCCTTCTTTAAGCCTGTGAACAAGCTAAGTTGCAAGAACAGTCTATTACTGCAATGTTCAAGAAACAAAGAACCCCAACCAAACCAACCTCAACCAATAACCCAAATACATCTAATCCTAAACAATTGTGGTCACCTAACCCTTATTATTCCAAAATACCTTCCAAGCCTGAGAATAAACCAGAAATTGCCACTAAAAAACCTTAAACACCAATTCAATCTACTAAAACAAACAAACCAAATACCCTTCACCCAAATTACAAAAGACACACATGGTTTATGTTTCAAATGTGGTGATAGGTATTTTGTGGGCCATGTTTGTAAAAATAGACAACTCCATGCTTTAACTGCTATAGAAGAAGAAGAAGAGTTGATGGATAAGGGAACTACTAATGCAGTGGTTGATGGTGAGATGGAAGAAGACATAGGTATTTCTATGCATATTATTGAAGGATCTAATACTGGAAATACCTTCAAAATAAAAGGGGAAGTTAATGGGAAGAAGGTGATCATACTTATAGACAGTGGGAGTACACACAGTTTTGTGGATGAAAAAATGGTTAAGGCAGCTTTGAGGGTAGTGACTAAGGCTAAGACTCTACTTGTGACTATTGCAAATGATCAGTCTATGATGAGTAGGTATATTTGCAAGGGATTTACTTGGACAATGTAGAGTCATGACTTCATTTATGATTTTAGAGTTCTTAAGTTGGAAGGGCATGACATGGTTATTGGGGTGGATTGGATGAAGGTATACAACCCTATTTTATTTGACTTTCAGCAAATGAAACTCTCTTTCACTAGATAGGGTAAATTTATAGAGTTAATTGGAATTAAAGAGGCTAGAGGGTTGCGATTCATGTCAGCAAAAGGATTACAAAGCCTTCTTAAAAAAGGGTGGCAGCAAGCTACCTCTCAATTATTTGCAGTCACTTGTGTGCCTTTTGAAGAACAGATGGGAAATAACCTGAACTCACCTAGCCCACCTAGTCAAATAATTCCCACTACCATACCTGAACCAATTAACTCTTTACTGCAACTTTACCTTTCTGTTTTTGATGAACCAAAGGCCTTACCACCTCACAGAAACCAAAACCATGCCATAACACTTAAAGAAGGATCCCAACCTGTCAACCTAAGACCTTATAGATACCCTTATTACCAAAAAGCTGAAATAGAAAAGCAAGTGACAAAAATGCTTTCTAAGACCCTCATACAACCTAGCAATAACCCATTTGCATCACTTGTTCTCTTGGTAAAAAAGAAGGATGGCACTTGGAGGTTTTGTGTAGATTACAAATAACTTAACTTCATCACAATTAAGAAAAAATTTCCCATTCCCATCATTGAAGACCTATTGGATGAATTACATGAGGCAGTTTATTTTTCTAAACTGGATTTGAGATCTGGTTAACACCAAATCAGAATGCTCCCTTTTGATGCTCACAAAACAGCTTTCAGAACTCACCATGGTCATTATGAGTTCCTAGTTATGCCCTTTAGCCTAACTAATGCTCCTGCCACATTTCAGTCTCTCATGAACACAGTGTTTGAACCTTATTTGAGGAGGTTTATTTTAGTCTTTTTTGATGATAGATTAGTCTACAACAAGACTATGGATGATCATGTTCAACATTTGGAAATAGCTTTGCAAGTACTACAAACAAATCAGCTATTTGCCAAATTATCCAAGTGTTCTTTTGCCTAGGAGAAGGTGGAGTACTTGGGACATGTAATTACTGCAGAGGGAGTTAGTACTGATGGATCCAATATTGAAGCAATGAAATCTTGGCCTAGACCTTCTAATCTCAAGAGCCTAAGAGGATTTCTAGGTTTAACTGGTTATTACAGAAGGTTTATTAAAGGTTATGGCATCATTAGTAGACCTTTGACCAATTTGTTGAAGAAGGATGCCTTTATTTGGAATTCAGAGGTTGAAAAAACTTTTCAAAAGCTGAAAGAAGCCATGTGCAGTCCTCTAGTATTGGCTCTTCCAGACTTTGAGCAACCTTTTATCTTGGAGACTGATGCTTGCAGCAAAGGAATTGGTGATGTTTTGATGCAAGGGCATAGACCAATTGCTTACATCAGCAAAGCTTTGAGCCCTAGAAACCAAGACCTTTCAATATATGAGAAAGAGTACTTGGCTATCTTGTTTGATGTAACTAAGTGGAGACACTACCTAGAGAATGCACACTTTATAATCAAGACTGATCATGAGAGTATAAAACATCTGCTGCAAATAAAAATAACTACTTATGTATAGAAAAAGGGGCTAACTAAGTTGTTTGGGCTAGACTATAGTATTTTGTACATGAAAGGGGTGGAAAATAAGGTAGCAGATGCATTGTCCAGAAGAGACTTTTCAAATGAAGAGCAGGGTGATTGTTACAGCCTAACAACAACAGTGTTACCCTTGTGGATGCAAGAAGTAACTGAAAGTTATGAAGGGGACCCTCAATGTCAACAGCTTATAAAATCTCTTATGCTTAAACTTGATGTGAAACCTCCTTTCACATATCTCCAAGGAATTCTAAGGTACAAAAATAGAATTTACATTAGAGATAAATGGGAACTAAAATTGAAGTTAATGCAGGCTGCTCATGACTCTGCATTGGGGGGCATTCTGGCATTAAAGGATCATATAGCAGGTTGACGATAAATTTTTTTTGGCATGGAATGAAGATTGATATGTATAATTGGGTATTACAATGTGAAGTATGTCAGAGGTGCAAAGGTGAGAATATTCCTTATCTAGGCTTATTGCAGCAATTACCTATCCCATCTCAGGCTTGGGAATCAATTTCAATGGATTTTATTGAAAAACTACCTAAGTCTGAGGGAAAAGACATCATTCTAGTGGTAGTAGACAAATTTACAAAGTATGCACACTTTGTATCAATAGCTCATCCATTCACAACATCCAAAATTTCCCAAGTGTTCCTCAACAACATCTACAAATTGCATGGCATGCCAAAGGATATTGTTTTAGACAGAGACAAAGTATTTACTAGTCTCTTTTAGCAAGAATTATTCAAGTTAGTAGGTGTGAAATTGAATTTAAGTACAGCCTACCACCCCCAGTCGAATGGACAGACTGAAATAGTCAATATGTGTGTGGAAAGTTACCTCAGGTGTATGTGTTTTCAAAAGCTAGGTACTTGGAGTAAGTGGCTGCCATTAGCTGAACGGTGGTATAATACAAACTACCATATAAGCTTGAAGATGACTCCTTTTCAAGCATTATATGGTGTGCCACCAGTGCAAGTCTCTCTACTTCCTGCTATAAACACTCCAGTGGCATCTGTATAAGAATTTCTGAGGCAGAGACAGCAGATGACTCAACTATTGAAGGATCAACTGCTCATAGCTCAAAATAGACAAAAGCAATTTGCAAATAGAAAAATAAGT
Source organism: Vernicia montana (assembly GCA_949750685.1). Lineage (NCBI taxonomy): Eukaryota > Viridiplantae > Streptophyta > Magnoliopsida > Malpighiales > Euphorbiaceae > Vernicia > Vernicia montana. The sequence continues at coordinate 4,091 of CATKHJ010416153.1, read as the reverse complement.
GAAAGATCATTTGAAGTAGGAGAATAAGTTTTGTTGAAGCTACAACCTTATAGACAAGACTCTGTGGCTATAAGAAGATGTGTGAAACTATCAGCTAAGTATTTTGGTCCATACAAAATCTTAGCAAGGATTGGTCTAGTAGCCTATAAACTGGAATTACCTGCTGAATCTTCAGTTCATCCAGTTTTTCATGTATCCATACTTAAAAGGTTCATTGGGAAATATTCAGTGACTATTTCTCAGTTACCTAAACTCCATAAGTCTGGGGAGTTCAAGATTAAACTTAAAGCTATTCTACAAACTAGAATGATCACTAGAAAGAAGGTGAAGATTTCTTAAGTGTTGGTTCAATGGATAAATATGACTAAAGAAGAGGCTACTTGGGAAGATCTCTCTTTCAGTAAGTCTCAGTTTCTAGAATTTTTCCTTGAGGATAAGGAAATTGTCCAAGAAGGGGGAATTATCAGGAACCAAAAGGAAACTGGGCTTAAAGCTGGGCCTGTAACTCAAGGTGTAGGTGCTGAGTCCTACTCTATGGCTAATGGCAAGCTCAACAGTACAGGAGAAGTAAGAAATTCAAAAGGAACAACCCAATTGTGTGAATTGGCCCAAGAACAGATTAAGAAAGGGGACCAGTTTGTGTCAGCAACATAGTAATACAACATCATATTTAGTCCTCAAATCAGCGGCACAAAGTTGTTATTTGTATTTTTTGTCATTTAGTTTTATAGCTGTTAATTTGTCTTTATTTTCATTAGCTGACTTTTGTCTTTTAGTTAGTAACAGATTGAGGAATATTTGGAAAGAATATTTATTATGAAAAGAATGTAAGGAACAATTATTCAATGATTAATGAAAGCAACCTCAATTTTTGTTCCTCTCATTCTCTCATTCTCTCTATAATCTTCTTTGCATTCTTTTCTTTGTTTCTTCTTTTCTCTCTTTTCAATCTCTTTTCTCACCTTAATTCCTTTTAATATTCACTCGAACCCTCAAAGTTACTACTTAGGGTTATAATTCCCATTCTTATCAACTGTTCATGAATCAGGAGCATAACAGGATCCTAAGGCTATCTTAGGATAGGTCTAATTATAGAAGGGAAACCTAATTCAGATTTAAGGTATAGATCCTAAGGATATTCTAGGATGGGTCTGATTATAGAAGAGAAACCTAATTCAGATTTAAGGTTTGGATCTTAAGGCTATCCTAGGATAGGTCTGATTATAGAAGGGAAACCTCTTTCAGATTTAAGGTTTGGATCCTAAGGCTATCCTAGGATGGGTCTGATTTTTGAGATTTGATTGGTTTGGGTGGAGAACCCTAGGACTGCTTGATTCAGGAAATCAGATTGATGATCTGTCTTGATTCGGGAGCTCTGATTAGAGACATGTTTAGTGTGAAATGCATCTGACTATGCAAAAATTATGAATTGAATACCTTGAACCTACGAAGGGTCAACTTGGTATGAGAGTGTTGATCTCTTGGGAGAGAGGGTGCCCTCATTTTGGAAGGATAATGAAAAGTGGCTCGGTTAGGTTTGGCCCTTGGAAGGAAGTCAAAGCTAGGTCAGGTTTTGGCCTTGGAGGAGGAGGTCATTCTTGGAAGGATGATGAAAAGTGGCTCGGTTAGGTTTGGCATTTGGAAGGCTCAGTTAGGTATGGCTTAGAGAAAATTCAGTGGGAAGGCTCGGTTAGGTAGGGCCAAGAAGGTTATGTTGGAAGGCTCAATCAGGTGTGGCTTGGAAGGTTATTCTGGAAGGCTCAGTCAGGTATGGCCTGGAAGGTTATCTTGGATGGCTAGGTTAGGTTTAGTCTCAAAGAAGATTAGGTAGGAAGACTTGGTTAGGTTTGGCCTTGAAGAGTCATCTTGGAACGCTATGTCAGGTTTTACCTCAGAGGATATTAGGTAGGAAGGCTCGGTTAGGTTTGGCCTTGGAAAATATTAGGTGGGAAGGCTCAATCGGGTTTAGCTTAGGAGAAGGTTATTGCTTGGAAGGCTTAGTCAGGTGTGGCCTGGAAAAGTTATCTTAGAGGGCTAAGTTGGGTTTAGCCTAGAAGGTTATTCTTGAAAGGTTTAATCAGGTTTTGGCCTAGAAAGGTTATCTTAGAGGGCTAGGTCGGGTTTAGCCTGAAAGGTTATTCTTGAAAGGCTCAATCATGTTTTGGCCTTAGAGGAGATTATTGATTGGAAGACTAGGTTAGGTTTAGTTTAGAAGGAGGATTTAGGTAGGAAGGCTCGGTTAGATTTGGCTTTGGAAAAGATTTGGTTTTATATGACCCATCTGTTAAGAGTCTGTCCTGGACATGGCTTCTGGAGGTGATTTTGACTAGTTGGCTTGCAAGCTTTATTTTGCTTGTCCAAAGGGATGATATGATTTGCCAAAGAGGCTTGGATATGGAGGGATGGTATGATTTGCTAAAGAAGCATGGGATGGGCTTTGACTGGTTCATGCCCTTTTTAATCAGCTTAAGGATGATAAGCCTTGGGATTCATAGCTCGACTTTTGGCTTTGCTAAGGAAACTAGGCTTCAAAGATCATAAGTCTTGAAAAATTTGGGTTTTCTAGTGGGCTTGGCCCTTGGAAGATGAGATTTTTCCAAGGTGAAAGGATGGTAGGTTGGGCCTTTTGAAAGGTGTTGGGAGGTTGTATGATTTTGCTATTGTAGCATGATTTATGGAGAAGACAAACATAACTTATCTTATTTGTCTGAGATTGAAGAGACTCTTAGAGTGACGGGACACTTGGGAAGACGCTGGATTGATTTTGGACAACGACTCGGAAGACGCGCCCCTTTATTAATGAAGGATCTGTTTAGCTTCTTGAGCTAAAAGACTTGACAGAAGACTTGAACCTTAATGAATGATAAGGGATACTTGAAGGATGATAGGAAGGATATGCCCATACTGAATGATAAGAGCTACTTATCTACTTGAGCTAAGAGACATGATGGATGACAAGAAGGATATGCCCCTAATGAATGATAAGGGCTACTTAGCTACTTGAGCTAAGAGACGTGATGGATGACAAGAAGGATATGCCCCTAATGAATGATAAGGGCTAGTTAGTTGCTTAAGCTAAGAGACGTGACAGATAACAAGAAGAATATGCCCCTAATGAATGATAAGGACAACGTGACGGATTGACAAAAGATGATATGGAGGAAATACCCATGATTGACTGACATAAGATCATTCGGAAGGTGAGCTCCAAATGAGGGATTAGCCAGAGGATGATGACTTAAGAAGATATGTCCTTAATGTGGAATAAGGACATTAGAGATAGAATGATTTGACTATGATGATTTTTTTTCTTTTTTCTTTCTCTTTTTTTTAGCTCTAACTTTTGCCCGAGCCGCCCTTTCGGTTTTCAACTCGACGAGTTTGCTCTAATTTCTGCCTAAGTTGCCTTTTCGGATTTTCAACTTAGCAAGCTAATCAATGAATTTTGGCATTTTAAAAAATTATTCCATCATGATTTGGACTACTGCTTTCCTTCATCTTGGGGCTCTGACCTTTGTCTAGACCATTTTATTAAATTCTTGGTCTAGAGGAAAATCTTGTGAGGATATCAGGTCCTTTTAGGATTGCCCCTTTGTTGAGGTGTTATGCTTGATTACCCAAAAGTGCAATGGGTAACTTCATTGGATTGCCTTTGGCTTCGCCTGCTCCAATTGAAAAGATCACAATTTGGTGTTCACTGTTATCTTGACTATCCTTTGATTAGGAGCTGGTGAGGCGGCTATTGATGTGGGCACAAGAATACCTCAATTTTTTATTCTTCCAATTCATGGTTGATTTCATAGTGAAATGTAAATGTTTACCAAAATCCATTAATTTTTTTTTCTCTCTCTCTCTTTTTTACTATATTGGACTGAACAAAAAGGATGAGAAAAAATAGAAATGCACGAATAACATAAATATTTTATTATAAAGGAGAAGATAGTACAAAGTAGAAGAAGAATACAAGAATGACAGACTCAGACTCGAACTCAAACTTGGACTTTGAACATGGACTCAGACTCAGATTTGGACATAGACTCTAAACATGGACTCATACTCAAATTTTGATTTTGAAGACAATCTCAGACAGG
>CATKHJ010416037.1:0-10657 GCA_949750685.1 Vernicia montana | reverse complement strand
AGAAAAAATAATAAATAATACACATAATTTACGTGGTTCGGTACAAACTTGCCTACTCCATGGGCTGCTGCAGATCTTTCACTAAATGGAGAAAATATACAGTGTTTACAACACTCACAACTTAAGAAAATTTCTCTCAATTTTCCCTCAACAGATCTCACTCTTTTTTTTTTTTTTTTTTTTTCTGCACCTCACCAACAATACACTCTCTATGTTTTTCTCAACTTCACGAATACAAAAAAAATATGAAATGTAAAGGATTTATATAGGCTTCAACCCAAATTTGATTGGTGGATTTTAGGTAAGAATTAGGCACCTCCTTTGACAAAAATGAGTTGGGTGGCCTCCTTTGACAAAAAATGAGTTGGGTGGCCTACTTATTTGACAATCTCCCACTTGAAGACCAATTTCAATCTGTCTTCACACCTCGATCAATGCAACAACTTTTCCTAGCCTTGTCATTGTTACAGGCCAACTGAAGTTGAACACAACTTCAGTTTGTCGATAGTCACCGACTTTGTTAACATGTCAGCTGGATTCATGCTTCCTTGGATTTTCTCCAGTCTTAATACCTCATCTTCTAACAGAGATCTGATGAAGTGATAACGAAGTCCAATAGGCTTGGTTCTAGAATGAAATGCTGAATTCTTCGCCAAGTGTATTGAGCTTTGACTATCACTATGCAGAACGTTCTTCTCCTGTTTGAATCCCAGCTCAGTTAATAAACCTTGAAGCCATATCATCTCTTTACTAGCTTCAGTCACTGCTACATACTCCGCCTCTGTAGTGGATAGAGTGACAATCTTCTGTATCCTCAACATCCAACTAACAACGATTTTTCTAATTGTGAATATATAACCAGTGGTGCTTCTTCAGTGATCGACTTCACCTCCAAAGTTTGCGTCTACGTAGCCTTGTACCTTTAAATCTCCTTTTTCAAAGTACAAACACTTCTCTGTGGTGTCTCGTAGATACCTCAAAATCCATTTTATTGCTTCCCAATGAACTTTCCCTGCGATTTGACATAAACCTGCTAACAACTCCCATTGCATGACCAATGTCTAGTCTTGTACAGACCATTGCGTACATCAAACTTCCAATGGCTGAGGCGTAAGGAACCTTAGCCATGAATTTTCTCTCTTCCTCCATCTGAGGTGATTGATCCTTGGATAGACGAAAGTGACTGTCTAAGGGTGTGCTAACTAACTTGGCGTCACCCATGTTGAATCTCTATAAAACAAGATTGATGTACTCTGCCTGAGATAACTGCAGGAGCCCTCTCCGCTTATCTCTTGTGATCTGCATTCCAAGAATCTTCTTTGCTGGACCCAAGTCTTTCATGTCAAACTCCTTTGACAATTGCTGCTTCAACCTTCTGATATCGTCCATATTTGAACCTACTAACCTACTACCAACATGTCATCGACATATAGTAGTAAAATGACAAAGCTGGAGCTATATCTCTTGAAGTAGAAACAGTGGTCAGCGTTGCATTTCTGGAAACCTTCCCTGTGCATGAAGCCGTCAAATTTTCTGTACCACTGCCTTGGGGCTTGTTTAAGGCCATACAAGCTTTTCTTAAGTCTGCACACCATGTTCTCTTTCCCTGTTTCTGAGAAACCTTCTGGTTGGTGCATGTATATCTCCTCATCCAAGTCTCCGTGAAGAAATGCAGTCTTCACGTCCAACTGTTTAAGATGAAGATCTTCACTAGCAACAATACTCAATACTGTTCTGATGGTATTGAGCTTCACAATGGGAGTAAAAATGTCGGTGTAGTCAATTCCTTCCTCCTGTTGGAATCATTTGACAACTAGTCGAGCTTTGTATCTCTTGGAACCATCATACTCCTCTTTCACTTGATACACCCATTTGTTGTGAAGTACCTTTTTTCCCACAGGTAACTCAGCTAGTTCCCATGTTTGGTTGGAGATCAAAGACTTCATCTCATTTTTCATGGTAAGCTCCCACTTGTTAGCATCTCCGGTCTGACATGCCTCATCGTAGCATTCAGGCTCTCCTTCATCAGTCAGCAACAGATAATTCATGTATCTCCTATTAGGCACATGAGGCTGAGAAGACCTTTTCAATATAGGAGTTGGAGTAGAAGACGGTGTGTCGGACTGTTGCTCACTACTCTGTCCACCAAATTCCTCTGGTTGAGGATTTGCTATTATCTGTTTTGTTGGAGGACCATTTGGAATGTCATCTACATCTACAAATACTGGCCCACTCTTCTCTGAGTTGCTGGTGTCAGTTTTATGTCTATCTTTGTACAACACCCTTTCATTGAAAATGACATCTCTGTTGCGGATCACCTTCTTGTTTTAGTCATCCCAAATGTGGTAGCCAAAGTCATCTTCGCCATAGCCGATGAAGGTGCATTTCTTAGATTTGGGATCAAGCTTATTCCTGCCTTGATCACTAATATGCACATAAGCTACACAACCAAAAACTCTTAGGTGTGAGAGTTTTACCTTTTTTCTGCTCCATACCTCTTATGGTATTCTATACTCCAATGGTACCGATGGGCCTCGGTTGATCAAGTAAGCTGCTGTGTTGACTGCTTCTGCCCAGAATTACTTCGGTAAACCTGACTGTATACTAATGCTTCTGGCTCTTTCTGTCAACGTTCGGTTCATACGCTTAGCTACACCATTGTGTTGAGGCGTACCTGGCACAGTTCTCTCCATTCTGATTCCGTGCTCATGACACAGCTTCTTGAGTCTGGTGTCTTCATATTCACCACCATTGTCTGTTATGAGCTTTTTGATTTTCAGACCTGTCTCATTTTCAACCATAGCTTTCCATCTCCTGAAAGTCTTAAATACTTCAGACTTATGCTTTAGAAAGTAAACCCATACCTTTCGAGAGTGATCGTCGATGAAAGTCACGAAGTAATGTTTTCCACTAATGGATGGGACTGTTGTTGGTCCCCAAACATCAGAGTGAACAAGCTCTAACTTTTTCTTCTTTGGGGTTCTGCCACTTGTCTGAAAGCTAACCCTCTTATTCTTTCCAAGTATGCAATCTTCGCACATGTCTATCTCTACTGACTGTAGACATGAAAGTTTCCCTTTCGAGTGCATAATCTTCATCCCCTTCTCACTCATGTGGCCTAATCTCTGGTGCCATAGTTTGGGAGTTTCGTTGCCTGCTGCAATTGTGATCGAACAGCGTGCATTTGCTGTCATGTAAAGAGTACCACTCTTTTTTCCTCGAGTAATTGTCATTACACCTTTTGAAATCTTCCAATCATCACCATGGAAGATCGTGGTGTATCCTTCGTTAGCCAATTGCCCAACTGAGATTAAGTTCTTTCTCAGGTCGAAAATATGTTTAACATCCTTCAGCTCCCAAACTAACCAGTTCAACTTAACCTTCACTACACCTTTTCCAACAATATCACAAGGTTGATCATCACTAAGGTATACCTTTCCAAGATTTTCAGGGACATACCTTTCAAAGAGTTCCTTTTGTAAAGTAGCATGGAACGATGCTCCTGAGTCTAATACCCAAGAATCTTCCTTGCTTTCTAGAGAGCAAATCAACGCATCATCTCCTTCTGAGGTGGAAGTAACATTTGCCTCTGCCTTCACTTTCTAGCCCTTTGGTGCACTCCTGCACTGATTTTTGTAGTGCCCAGTCTTCCCACAATTCCAACACTCGATGGTCTTTGAGCTATTGGAATTACTAGGATTCTTGGATTTGGACTTCCTGTTCTTTGATCTACCTTGGCCTTTACCTTTGGTTGAATTTCTTCCTCTTGACTCTGTATGCAATACTGAAGAGGTTGACGGTTCACCCGACTCTCTCCGTCGGATCTCTTCACTGAGAACCAGATCATGAACATCATCGAACTTCAACTTATTGCTTCCCGATGAGCTACTCACAGCTGTGACAGTAGCATTTCAGTTTTCTGGTAGAGAAGACAAAAGTATTAATACTCGTATTTCTTCATCGAATTCAATACCAACTGAATGCAATTAGGTTGTGACTGTGTTGAGTTCGTTGAGATGTTGAGCTGTAGATGCGCCTTCTGTCATCCGCAAATTGAACAATCGCCTCATAATGTGCACTTTATTTGAGGCGGATGACTTCTCGTACATACTAGCAATAGCCTTCATAAGACCTGTTGTGGTCTTCTCATTTGCTATATTAAAAGCAACATTGTGGGACAACGTCAATCGGATAACTTCGAGGGCCTGCCTGTCTAGAAGGTTCCATTCTTCCTCCTTCATAGGCTCTGGCTTCTTCCCTGAGAGAGGTTGATACAGATTTTTCTGATATAGATAATCTTTTATCTGCATTTTCCAGAACTCAAAATCTGCGCCATCAAACTTCTCGAGTTTCACCTTTCTTTCGTCTGCGGCCATTGCTTCCACTCAAATCTGACTTCCTTTGGATCTTTTCTGACAATTCTTGTGAATCACTATGTATGAAAACACCACCGTTGACAGACTGATACTGCCTGCAAAATTTCACTATTCATACAATTTACTATTTATATAAATAGTAACTGTACGTATGAACAATACTCCTATAAATAGTAACTGTACGTATGAATAGTACAGTACCCTGCTACAGTTTCGAGTTGAACTTCTACAGTTCTAAACAGAGTTGCAACATTTTTCAAACAGTAAAATCGTGCAAAAATTTTGCACAATTACTGTTTTACTATTCACCAAATTTTTTGATTTTACACCTGTTTCAAAAACGGATCACACCAAAAAATTCGTCGTATTTTTCTCTTCTGTACAGTATATTTCTTTTCTCGAAATATGATACTGTCCCGGACAGTAGTCCCACTAAAATCCCTTTTTTACCCCAAAATAGAAACTAGAAGCTCTGATACCAGTTGTTGGGAAATATACGCAAATTTCTTATATGCCAAATTTATGAGAGAGAGTAAAACTAATAAATAACACTCACAATTTACGTGGTTCGGCACAAACTTGCCTACTCCACGGGCTGCTACAGATCTTTCATTAAAGGGAGAAAATATACAGTGTTTACAACACTCACAACTCAAGAAAATTTCTCTCAATTTTCCCTCAACAGATCTCACTCTTTTTTTTTCTGCACCTCACCAACAATACACTCTCTATGTTTTTCTCAACTTCACGAATACAAAAAAAACATGAAATGTAAAGGATTTATATAGGCTTCAACCCAAATTTGGTTGGTGGATTTTAGGTAAGAATTAGGCACCTAATGGGTTGGGTGGCCTCCTTTGACAAAAAATGAGTTGGGTGGCCTACTTATTTGACAATAACCCCTTATGGAAACATGTATAGAAACAGGTACAATAGAATAGTTTATTCTCTGTTTTAATGGACAATAAGCAGTTTCCACAAGGAGGCAAGCAATCTGAGCATTTTACCAACCTTTCACGCCTAGAAAGCTCTGTATAGAAAAAATAGAAAAAAAAAAGTGTTGCACATAAAAAACTCTAAAAGAGCAACTCACGTATTGAGATGTTTATTGTTCTAAAATTTTACTGTAGAGCTTTGATCATGAATTGTAGCTGAAATAAAAAGAAAAAAAAATTACATAAAAAAAACTTACGCAAGCTATAAATGAAAACCTAAAGAATTAATGAAATGTAATGTAATCAAATGCATTCTATCAATTGTACAGAGTTCGTGAACGTGCATGTGTGTGTGTACATATATATATTAACCTAAAAAAGAGTTCCTTAATATTGCATTTCAATTAATGTTTACATGTTTCCTAAAAAAAATTAGTGTCTACACGGTTTTTATTTATTGGTATATATATATATATTGGTATATATTATATTTAAAGACTCTAATGGATGTAGAGCACAAGGCCTATTTGGCCCTTGAGGCAGCTATCTCAAGCCCCATAAAAAAAAATCATGTTATACATCTCAACATTTTTGTATTAATTTATTGTCTCAAATAATGTAATATCATTACATTGGAAAATTTTTATATAATGCACTTTTGAAAGGAAATATGATAAATAAAATAATAATATATCAGTTGGGATAAGAAGTTGGTACAAAAGTATTCGGTTATATAGCATTTTCACACACAAAAAAGGGGCCCTACTCCTAAAAGAAAATTCAGTTTTTTTTTTTTTTTTTTAAACAAAAGTTTCCTCCTAACAAAAATTTCCTCCTAACAAAAAAAAAAAAAAAGATATTTTTTTAAGGCCTCACTTTCAAAAGAATACTTTTATTTTTCTCACATAATGAGACTCAATATATATATATATAAATATATATATATATATATATATATATATATATATTGTAATCATTGAAAATTTGAATTCAAGCATTATCTCTCAAGTTTTATGTTCTATCTCTTTATTCTCATTCTTTTAGTTTTTATTTATATTCTATTTGAAATTAGATTTATTTTAATCTGATACAAAAAAGTAGGATTTTTTTTTTTGTTATTTTATTATTGTAGAATTTTTTTTGTTATTTTATTATTGTAATTTTTACTTTGGTTGAATTCTTTTAGTAAAAATCATGTTTAATAGAAAATATGAATAGATTAAGTATTATCTATTAAAAGTAGAACATCTTGAATATAAATTTTAATAAGTAATTTTGTAGCTCAATAAGTAAGAAAGTATATATATATAATTATATAGGCTTTCTCTAAAGTTTTGTCTCAGGCTTTCTATTCTTTTGATCTGGCCCTGGTAGAGTAAAGATGCTTAACCATCATCAAATATTTATTTAATTTAAAATTATTATTACTACAAAATAATTAATGTATTTATATTATATAAATCACTTAAAATAAATTTTTGAGAGTTTGGTCGGTTAGTATTTATCCCTTTTACTTTTATTTTTAAATTTTATTTTTATATTTGATTAATTTTTTCTAACTATTATAATTAATTAAAATTAAAATTAATATAAAAATAAAATATTTAGTAGAGAGACAATTTCAAAAAAATTGCTTGATAAAAGAGGCTGAAGCTATGGCACTTAGTGAAGCTTTGTTGTGGGTTTTAGATTTGGGGTTGCAGATTGTGAATTTTGAATCTAATGCTTTATTGGTTGTTAATGGTTTGGCTTCTTCTTCACTAGATTTAACTGAATTTGGCTCTCTTATTGCTGATTGCTTGAAGCTTAGAAGTAATGGTGATTACTCTATAAGTTATGTAAAAAGGCAAACTAATAGGTCAGCTCACAAGTTAGCTAGGTTGGCTCGTTACAATGATTCGTCTTTATGTTTTCTTTGTAGCTCCTCCTAGTTTAGAGGAGTCATTTTATTTGATTTGTTATCATCTTAATAAACTCTTTTCTTTTGACATAAAAAAAAATGTTATAAATAATTATTATATGTGGATATTACTTAAACATCATTGAGTATATATTTTAGAGAGATTATAGTATAGGGTTATTTCAGTAATATTGTATACACTAAACCCTAGTTATTCCTCTATATAAGGAAAGTTAGAGTTAATCTAATAATAAGAGTTTGGAGCCCCTTTTACTCTCTACATATTTTTTCTCTCTCTCTTTATTTTATTGCTTTATATATCTTCTTATTATCTTTGATATACTGAGCTAATAAGCCGATTTACAACACGTTATCAGCACGAGAATTTACTTCTATTTTTTGCGTTTCAGGTAACATGTTTCTTCACATAATATTATATTAAATATCCATGTCTAATCAAAGTTGATTTTTGAATTTTGGCAACCCGATATTTGTGAACGATTAAATTGTCAAGTAAGAAATTTGCTAAGACTATTTCCAGAAGCATGAAAAACATTAAATAAAAGCATGAAAGCATAGCTAACGGATAATAAATATAGTTCTATTCTTATTAAATATTCTTAATTTGAAAAACTTGAGACTAGCTATTGCTGAGTCGATATTCCATAATATTCTTATAATAGGATTATAGATAAATTATTATTGCTATTATCGCTTAGTCTACTTAATATTCTTATAATTGTTAGTAAAGATAATTCCACTTAGTCCACTTAAATATTATTGCTGAGTCGATATTTCATAATATTCTTATTAAATATGTGATTTTGAACTTTATTAAATATATATGCTTATTTATGAAGATATTATTATTTGATGTTATTTAATTTTAATATAATTTCTGAAAAACTTGTATTCTTAATTCCTACAGAATTAAATAAAATAATACAGTTCCTGAAGGACTAGTATTATCTATAGTTATTGAATAACTAATTAAATAAATAAATAAATAAAATATAAATTCCTGAAGAATTGGTATCTTAAGTTCCTGAAGAACTTGTATTCTAAATTTCTACAAAATTAAATAAATTAATACAATTCCTGAAGAATTATAGTATTAATTTGTACATAGCTAAGACTGATTTAATTATGATACTATTCTCTTTAGAATACAATTCAGACATGTTTAGAATCACTTCACAGCTGAAATTGTGTGGTACTAAAGTTATAAAACATAATATGTTATAAAAGATATATACTATTTTTATGCCTCTTATATGCTCCTGCAGTAGCAGTATAGAGAGTGAAAATTTACAAAATATTTTAAACTTATTGCCTGTTTTCTAATGGCTGAAAAGAACAATGATTTGCTAATGAGAAATCATCAAGCTAGACCCACTAGTACAACAACAATCCCTGAAATGAATGTTGTAGATAACCACATGAATAATGGATGTAGGTGAAACATCTTATTGAAAATTACCAAAAGTCAAAACTCAAGAGCGAGGTACTTTTGGTATAGTATAAGAACTCTGGAAGAGAAACAATCCACATAGAAGACATAACTCGGCTGAATCTGTAAACTCCCTGAAGGAGTAATTTGCAAAGATTTTGCATTTTTATTATTATTCTTATTGCATTGTTGGATTTTGTTTTTAATGTTTTTAAATTTTATTTGGATTATATTTTACCAATAAGTTGTTAATTATAATTTATGAATTATTTCATTATTTTATTCTCAGTATATATGAAAAATTTGTTGCTTTGAACCTGCAGTTCAAGCATTGAACCTGTAGTTCAATAATAAAATCTTGAAGGTTTGATATGACATGTCATTATGCATATCATATATACTCTCCATTTATAACTTATACATGGATATGAGCCTAATATTTCTCATATGCAAGTTTTTGTTGTGCCATGTATGTACTAATAATACCACCTCAATGTGTGAAAATAAGTCCACAGAGAAGACTTGAATTTATTTTAATGAGGCACATTTCCCGACATTAGGGGAAGAGAAAAGCACCTGTTAGTGCTAAAAATGTCGAGAAATTTCCTGGAAGGAATACTATTTAAACAGTTTTGATCCATGTATAAGTCATAATGAACTAGAAGTTCATAAAATAATACAATTGCAATAAATTACAACTCAACTGCCAGATGCATTTATATATGCCAAAAGAGTGACAAAGTCTCATATTCTAGCTGCTAATACCCTAGTAAGGGTTGTGGTTCCTATTGAAAATAGAAAATCAATCAAACTTGACACACGCCAGAAGCGTGTATAGTAAATTGGAATAAAATGATGATAAAAATAAAAATCCATGGAAAAGAAAAGCAGCGTTACTAAGAAAATCTCTTAAAGAGGAAGATTTCAGTCAAATAGCTATAGCCAATGATGAGACACAGACTGAGATAATGAAACAATTAAATCCTTCAAATATGGCTTTTGGAGTTGATGATCATATAAATGAAAATTATGAGATCTCAATTAATTTTGTGAATACATGAAAAAGATTTGATAGAAACTTATTTATCATTGACGATGAATTTGCCTCAACAGTAGCTCTTGCTGTCTCAAGAGAAAATCTAGATCCAGAACCTATGAATATAAATGAATGTCAACATAGATATGACTGGCCATCATGAAAAGAGGAAATTCAGGCCGAACTAGACTCGCTATTTAAATGCATGATATTCGGACTTGTTATGCTGACTCCTTAAAATGTGAAACCAATTGGGTATAAATGGGTGTTTGTCCAAAAGCGTAATGAGAACAATGAAGTGGTAAGATATAAAGCGAGACAAGGTGCTAGAGTTTTTTGCATATACCTGGTATTGATTATGAGAAAACTTATTATCCTGTTATAAATGTGATCACGTTCCGATACTTGATTAGTATGGCAGTTAAAGAAAGGCTTGATATGCACCTTATGAAAATTATATTTATGTGAAAGTCCCAGAAGGACTAAAGATAACATAAATGAATACACATCAAACATGTGACATGAATTACATCGAATTCCATAAATCCCTGTATGGATTAAAGCAATATGGACGTATGTGATATAATCGTTTAATTAAATCATTATTGAAAGAAATATATGTGAATAATATACTTTGTCCATATATAATCATAAAAGACCACAGAATGGTTGTTGTCCCAAATATGGCAATCCTAGAGGGGGGGTGAATAGGATTACAAATGATTTTAATGCAAATAACAACCTATATGCAATAAGTTACAATTTTGAATTAAATATCACAAAGGAATAGAGATAGAGAAAGCTTACCCAAGATATATAGTGGTTCGGAGCACAATTTCCTCTCCTACGTCCACTTCTCCCAAATTAAACCAATTTGGGGTTCAACTAATCAACCGGGATTACACCCAAAGCTTTACAAGCTTAGTTTTTCGGAATTTCGCCCTTTACAATAGATTTCAC
>CATKHJ010416024.1:0-10735 GCA_949750685.1 Vernicia montana | reverse complement strand
TTCTAAAAGTTGCCTATTGTGAAAAAGTGGAAGAACTAATCAATGTTGGTGAATTGGGTGGAGTTCCAGATGTGGGTGAAAATGTAGAACCATTTTCGAGACTTGAAGTTCTCGTATTAGAGGATCTACCACAATTGAAGACCATTTATGGTACTGCCTTGACCTTCCCATTTGCAAAGAAGCTTCTACTAAACTCTAGCAGTGCAAAGGGACGCAAAGTTGTGATTGAAGCAGAGGAAGATTGGTGGAGAGATGTCAAGTGGGAGGATGAAGATACTAAATCTGCTTTTCAACATTGCTTCAGAAGGTGTTTCTCAAATAAAATAGTATATCGACCACCATATTTTTTCGATATCTGGTAGTCAAGGATTTGCTGTCTACACAGGAAAGGAAAGTAATATAGTTGTTTCCATGTCTCTTCCATTCATTTCTTGATAACCTTAATTTTTTGTTTTCCTAAATTGTATTCTGCTGGTTTGATGTGTTTTGGTAGATCTAAATTTGAACTTGTGATAGTAAATTTATATGGTTTGTGTATTGGAGAGGTATTTTTAATTTCATGTATGCATTATGCAAGGGTGTTGATGATGTATGCAGCTAGTAACTTTTGATTTCTCTGCTATAGATGTTATTCTGAAATCCACAAGAGAATAAAAAGAACTCCAGTTCTTTTATATTGTATATTGGAATATTGAGAACATGTGCAACACATGTAAAATGATAATAAATTGCTCTGTATTTGATAAGCTAGAAAGAAAGATGGAAAAAAGATACATAAATAAAGAGAATCTCCATTATAAGTTTTTATAACTGATCATAGCCATATAGCTTTTGCTTTATTGAAGATAGCTTTGGCAAAGAAAGTTAAAATTCCAAAACCTGATAAAATGAGAATATATGAGCCTGTAAAGAAGTCTTCCATACCCTAATTTTTTTAGCCTTTTTTTTTTTTTTTTTTTTTTTATCTTCTTTCTTTTTACAAAGACAAATTTGGCAAATGTTAAGGATAATTTATAAGCTTGATACCTTGAGTGCATGCAACTACAAGGCACTATTCCTTGCTTTTTGAAAAGAATTTCAAGAAATGTTTCCCATCCTATTCTAGTATCCTATATAATTATAAGTGTCAAGTTCTGAAAGCAACAATTTTCTTGATTAACAATCACAATTTTTCAGTTTAATTTCTTTCCTTTGTCAATCAATCCAAAGTTCTCGAAACCATGAACGTAAATGTTCCTATTGTGGAATTGCTCACCTGTTTGTGGAATTGCTCCACAGAACATGGTGGTTATATTTGGTTTGGATATAAACTAGAGACTCTAAAATCAGAGATGGAAAAACTACAGCGACTGAAAAACCATGTGCAGAGAAGAGTGGAGACTGCTGAAAGAGAAAACGAGCTGCTAGACAAAGTGGAATATTGGCTTTCAAATGCCGGAGCTATAGAAAACGACTTAATTCACCTGGCAAATATTGGCTCTCAGGAACTTGAAAACACCTGTCTTGGGAGCTGCTGTCCTAAAAATTGTTGGTCCAGGCATAAGATTGGAAAGAAAATTGATACTAAATTGAGAAATGTGGAAGCTCTAATGGATGAAGGAGCACAGCACTTGAATACACCTGTGGAGAGAACATTAGATAGGCTCAAGAGTTGCATTGAGAAAGAAGAGGTCAGATGCATTGGGATATATGGAAAAGGAGGTGTAGGGAAGACTACTGTCTTGAATGATATCAGCAATGAGCTGCTAAACTCGGAGTGCAATTTTGACTTTGTGATATGGGTGGTGGTGTCTCAGGATCCAGACGTTGAAAAAATTCAAGGTGATGTTGCAAAAGAAATGGGATTTCTTGAGAACAGATGGAAGGACAAGAGCTCACAAGAGAGAGCAAGAGAGATCTTTGGGGTTTTGAGCCATAAGAAGTTTATATTGTTGTTGGATGATATCTGGAAGCCAGTTGATTTAACTCAAGTTGGAGTTCCTACTCCAAATAGAGAGAATGGCTCCAAGCTATTATTCACAACTCGTTCTGAGGAGGTCTGCAATCAAATGGAAGCTGAAGAGAAGGTTGAAGTTCTCCGATTGACAGAGAAGCGGGCTTGGGAATTGTTTCGAGAGAAGGTTCGAGAAGATGCACTTCATATGCATCCAGAGATTGCTCAGCTAGCTGAAACTATTGCCAAAATGTGTAATGGTGTGCCACTTGCACTTATAACCGTTGGCCGCGCTATGACCTGCAGGAAGACACTCCAAGAATGGCATTATGCAATTGAGGTCTTAAGGAAGTCTATCTCTGAAATTTCAGGTACAAAAGATCCAGTCTTTGCTTTAATAAAGTTCAGTTATGACAGTTTACCCAATGATACAGTTAAATCTTGCTTCTTGTACTGTACTTTGTTTCCTGAAGACTTCAGCATAAACAAACTTAACCTGATAGATTACTGGACTGGGGAGGGATTTCTTGGGGGTGAATATAATGCTGCAAGTAGTGTGCGAAATGAAGGTCAAAAAATTATCAGTACTCTTGTTCATGCTTGTTTACTGGAAGAGGAAGGCGAATATGTGAAAATGCATGATTTGATTCGTGAGGTGGCGTTATGGATAGCGAGCGATTGTGGGAAGCTGAAGGACAAGTACTTGGTGGAGGCAGGAGCTCAGTTAAGGGAAGCACCAGAGGTTGGAAAATGGGAAAGGGTAAGAAGGATGTCATTAATGGGAAATCATATTCAGAATCTAAAGATAACTCCTAGATGCAATGATCTCTTAACTCTGCTCCTCGGAAATAATCATTTGAAGATGATTAGGAATGATTTCTTTCAATTCATGTCTTCTTTGAAAGTTGTGGATCTGTCTGAAAATAGAGAACTAACTGAATTGCCAACAGGAATATCGAAAATAGATTCTTTACAATATCTGAATCTGTCCAAGACAAGCATAAGACAGCTTCCAGTTGAGTTAAAGAAATTGGTAAAGCTGAAATGTTTGAACTTGGAGTATACTTATGAACTGCAGACGATCCCAGTGCAAGTTATATCTGGATTTTCAAACTTGCATGTACTGAGAATGCTTCACTGCGCTTCATCAGATCGAGTTGTGGGAGATGGTATTCATACTGGTGGTCCTGAATCCCTTTTATGGGACTTGCAGAATTTAAAACATCTTAATGTGCTTACTATCACCATAGGAGGCAAGTATTCTCTCCAAGTATTTCTAAGTTTCAACAAGTTTCAGAGCTGCACACAAGCTTTATCTCTTCATCATTTCAAGCACTCAATATCACTTGACATATCATTTTTAGAAGGTATGCAGTGCCTAAATGACCTTGAATTCATTGACTGCATAAATTTGAAGGAGCTGAGAGTCGAGAACTCGTTGATCATAAGGGAAGGATGCTTCAACAGCCTTCGCAAAGTTTCCATAGTCAATTGCTCGAAACTGGAAGACTTGACATGGGTTAAGCTTGCTCCAAACCTCGAGTTTCTTGTCGTAACAAGATGCTCCAACATGAAGGAGATAATCCGTCAAGAAAAAATAGGTGAAGGATATGTCAGTACATTGGCAAAACTTGAAGTTCTTCGATTAGTTTCTTTACCAAACTTGAAGAGCATATATCAGATTGCCCTGCCTTTACAATATCTGAAAGAAATCATTGTTGATGAATGTCCAAAACTGAAGAAGCTTCCACTTAATTCTGACAGTGCGAAGGAACATCGAATTGTGATTCAAGGATGGGAAGATTGGTGGGAAAATCTAGAATGGGAGGATGAAGCCACTCAACGTATTTTCCTTCCCTCTTTCAAAGCCTGTATGTATTGAATTTGATTGCAAGTATCATTTCTTATGTTGTGCAAGGTTATGATGTTAGTGTCTGATTTACTGTTGTCTGCAATTCATTACCTTCTAGTCTTTGCTTCTATGCTTTAACTTGAGTAATTTGATGTATTTGTTTTTGGTAAATTTCAAGAAATTGCTTTGCCTTGCTGTTACTGATGTATGCCTGTTCTAAAAATTGTGATACCATGATGAGGCATTTTTCTTTGAAAAAATTCCTTGGTGAGAGCCAGACCCTAATTTCCATTCCTAACTCTAATTACCAATATGCCCTGTTGAGCAAATTTCCAATATCAAACCGAAATCTGCTTAAATTTCCACCACCCTATCCCATTCTAATGGGAATAGGGGTAGGAATCACCGCCAGCTTCAGGCCAGGTTGGACAAAAATTCAAGGCCCAGAGTTCCTCAACCCAGATTCAAGCTCAAGCTAAAATCCAAGCCACTCCAGTAAAGAATCTTAGGGCTCTAGGCTCAAGTGACCAAGCCTGAAATTTTTGTATTTTCTTATTTGCATGAAAAAATGGATTAAAATTTTTCAACATGGTTTCTGAGTTGGGTTGAAAGGAGATTATGCTGGCTTATGTTTCAGAAAGCATTTGCTAGCACAGAAATATTTTTTGTTTCTATGTTGTTATAAGCATTTATTATTTGCTTTCCAGAATAAAGAGCAGAAGTATCCCATCATTAAACCTTGGCAATTAAAAGTTAATAGTTATATGCATTTAAAATTCATCTCAAAAAAATAAAATAAAATAAAGGATTCAATAAAAAGCCCTTTTACTAGGTAATTATACAATAAGATTAGCATATCAAACAGAACTGTTGCATGAATAATTTGAATAATAAAGTCCATGTTTGGCTTTCATCAACAAGCACTGAATAAGAATTTCTTTTCTTTGATTTTCTATAGGACTCATTAAGACACTTCTCTGATAAAAGTTCAGGTACAGCTCTATCTGATAATAATCTGTATCCAACAAATAATACAGAATGCTCTAGGGACCAATTTCCAATACATACATTACCCTATCATGATAACAATTGTAAATGAAAGTTTACAATTATGACTACACTTTTCAATCATTGGAGATGCATGAAAAACAGCATAAACACATTCTCAGTATCAATGGATTACGTACCTTTTTCAGCAGCTTGTGCCCACTTGATAGTTGAACGGGCCAATGCATCGATTGGATCAATACATCTCTTGAGAAGAGGATCTTCCTGAGGCAAAACATCACGCATATCATCAGAGGCAAGGATAACAGTGTTCACTGCCCTCACCAGAAGAACCTGGAGTGCTATTCTCAGCAGATTCCTTGCCCCTTCCATGTCCTGTCTGTTTAAGGCTTCAATTGCAGGAATTACAGTGTGTTCCAGGGTTGCTTTGTCTGGAAGCACAACCTCGAATCCCTGCAAATTGTATATATTATATAAATATTAACAATGCCTGGAAAAAAAAAAAAAAAAAAGGCCCTGTAACATAAACAAAATAAGTTTACACAGTAACCAAAACTGATAAAGATGATTCCTTCTTAGTTACAAAATCTCTCAGAATTTACAGCTCCATGAAGCTCAGATTGGATTCAACAGGAGACAATTTGAACAAGAATAGGAATGACATTTCAACAAAGTTATCCCCTCCTATGCAACATAAAAATAATTGAAACTGGGGTACTGCATGCTTCATTGTCCACATAGTAAAGAATCAATTAAGCAGTGTAAAACAGGATGTAAGAGCTGCAGTGAGAAATGCAACCTAATTCTTTCATTATATCTTCATCTTAATATGATGTTTATTTGTTATGAAAAGTCGTGCAAGCTGCATCCAGCACTATAGTCTCTTCATCTTAGGTCTCAGACTCATACTATGTATCAAAACTAACTACACACAGCACCTGCCCATTGTATTACCTCAACTGGATCTTGTAAAAATTGAATTTCCAACAGGAATCAGCATTGGGTATCAAAATTGTTTCTTCCATCACAGTATCAAGACATTCTAGTAAAAGGTTTAGGCAAGGTTGATAAGGTCCTTCACTAAGTGGGAAGAGAAACACTATCAAACATCCTTCTTGAAAAAGATATAAGCAGCCCTCTCAGAACACCATCCCACCACCCCACCCCCCCCACAAAAAAAAAAAAAAAGAAGCGAAAATGAAAACAAAAAGATAACATGAATCAATCAATCAATCAATCTTGCATAATGAAACAAATTACTCCAGCAAAATGAAATGAAAAATAAAAGGCCACAAAGAGAAGAAGTTGACAAGTGATGCACCAACTATAAAAGAAAATAACAGAGTTTTCCCCCATGGTTGTGCCATCGAGTGAATCTTAAGAGGTGAAATTTGTTAAACAAACAATTTTTGTAAAAGGGTGTCTATGGCATTTATGAGGAAGTTGACAGATACTAGAATCAATGTCTCCCTAATTAAAGTGAGTTTAGAATGCTTGTGAAGACAAGCAAAATGGTCTTCACCTCAACCTCAATCTGAGGTATGTGAGATTCCAAATTCCCTCTCAATTTCACATGCACAAATGTGTTTTATTCTCAATTTCTTATAGTTTCACATACACTTCCCCTGCAATCTTAAATAACTAGATCAGAACATTTATTGTCATTTGTATTGTGCTATACTCTTGAATATCATTCAAGCTCCAAAGTAAAAGCATAACTCCAACTTACTGCCCTGCAAAGGCGCATTCACAAACAAAAAGATTCTACTCTCTTTTTATATCTGGATAGCTTACTGTAATTCATCTGTTAGAGATTGTAAGTTGAAAAAGTAAATCATTTAGATCATACCTAATTAAATTTTCTGAAATAAAATAATCTGAAACAGATGCAGAAAATGAGCACAAAATGAAACTACCTCGCTCTGCAGTTTCTCTTGATAGAAACCTGCAATCAAAGTAGCATTCATAGCTAGCACCCCAATCCGCAAAGGACTCCCAGCCTCAAGTGGCTTCAGCTTAGCTTCTTTAAGCTCCCTAGCAACACACTCACCCATATGCAGGAAATGAACAGAACACCCCTTTGAAACCTCATCATGCCATGAATGTGAAATATGACAAGGCATTACTATGCAGCGCGCTCCTGATCTCTCAAGAAAAACCCTTTTACTCCTTAGATTCTCCACAATCCGGGTATGATCCAATCGAGAAGTTTCACTTTGCCTGCCAAGAGAAGGAAAAGAATCCCTTTCATGTGATAAGAGGTCCTTATTTAATACTGGATCAGAGCAAAGAACAAATGGAAGGCAATCTTGCCCATCTTTTGAACTCCACTGGACAAGTTTTTTCAGGAAATTCACAGTAGAATTAGCTGATAATCCTCCAATTATACCCACTGTATTTTCTTGACTAAGCAATGAATCTGAAGAATCACTTCTTGTTGAACCAGAAATTTTCTTAGATTCATGAGATTTGCCATTCTCATCTGTGTGAAAAACAATTGAAGATGGGGGTGTGGCTAGAACTGGGTTCATCCTTGCCTTATACAGGGTTTTATGTGTATTTACATGACTGAATATATGAGATGGGTAATTCAATGAATGGAAAGACATTGTCAAACTCCCATCAAACATCTCATATGCTAAAACCAAGCAATTAAAACATCTAATAAGCTTTGAATGAATTTATAAATTTCAATGCCCAAAATTCATACGCTTCCTCTAAATTTTTTGCAAGCTAAGCTTCTAGCAAAGGCGGCAACAAAAAACCCACCTTTAAAATCAAAGAATTTTGACAAAATTTCTATTCTTGATCTAATAATTCCTTTAAAAATACTGTATACAAACAAATTTCCCTTCCAAAACGAAAACCCCTGCTCCCAAAACTGCAAACAATCACAAATTACCAATCTTTAGCCCCTTAAACCCCAATATTTAGTTGGGTTTCCAAATTAACAGCATATTAACAACCCACCTGCAGGACTGCAAAACCCTTCAATGGATTGTCAAAAGACTCCAAACCAATAAATCTTTCTCCACCTTTCTTCAATTGAAGCCACAAACAAAAAGAACCAAACTTGAAGATCAAAATCCACA
Source organism: Vernicia montana (assembly GCA_949750685.1). NCBI lineage: Eukaryota > Viridiplantae > Streptophyta > Magnoliopsida > Malpighiales > Euphorbiaceae > Vernicia > Vernicia montana. Next base: position 2,850 of record CATKHJ010416024.1, on the reverse strand, counting down.
AAAAAGGCAAGTGGGACTGAGTGAGAGCGAGTAAAAGACACTAGACCTCCAAGTTTTTAGGTGTCTATTTTCTCTTTATTTTATGAACACCAACCAAACAAAGATGGATGGACCCAAGCCCAACAGTCATGGCAATTTACAAGTGGGTAGGAATTTTTGAACTTCTCTCATCATTCTCAACCATAACTACCACTGGTTAAAACTTAAAACAAGAAATTCAGTAAAATAGATGATAAGAACACTGAAATGAAAAACACATGCTTCTGTCTGTTGGTTACCTTGTTTAAAATCTTTGAACTATGGAAAATTTGAGCACTTGGGGAAACCTTTTAATCTGCTGTCTGTAGAAGAAAAATGAATGTCTGGTTTTGTCTTTGGGTCAATTATTTTTCTCTGACATTCACTCCCACATAATTATAAACATTCGAATTTTAAGGTTTTAGTAGTATTTAATAAGTGTCAAGAGTCTTACTAAAAAAAAAAAATACTCCCTCTGTTTTCATAATAACAGTCGTTTTAGAAGGATACACATATTAAAAAAATTATTAAATAGTTTTAATTTTAATTAATATGAACAAATATACTCTTATTTTCTCTCATCAAATAAAAAAATATATATGAAATATTAAAATTGAGATGAAGGTAAAGTTAATAAATACTACATTGAACTTTTAAAACGACAAATAATTTGAAATAAAAAATTATTTCTAAAACGACAATTATTGTGAAACGGAGAAAGTATATATATATATTAGACAATTTTTTCCTATGAATTATAATATTTTGGAAAAATTAGTATTTGCCTATAAATTTTAACTTATTATAGATATCTTGTTTTAAAAAAAAAGAATGGTATTCAACTATTTAATTCTTTAATCAGAAATTAAGTGATTTTGGACTAAAAAAGTTTAGTTATTAATTATTGGAGAAAAGTGAAAAACATCCTCCTATATCAGCAAATTTTTTTATCAAATACTATATCGAAAGATTTTGAAAGCATTTTTTGTTTATTTATTTTTCTCTTATAATTAACGGTCAATATTATTTAATGTCATTTAATTTTAAATAAAAATATTAATTAATTAAACTTTTCAAATCTTAAAAACTAAATATTATGTTTTTAAAAAATAGAGACAAACTAAAGTATTATGTCAAAACTCAAGGCAATAATAATTTACCCAATATATATATATATATATATATATATATATATATATATATATATATATATATATATATATATTAATTATCAATGTGTGTTGCCCATAAGTCGAGGCGTAGGTCTCAATTAATAAAGCAAAATTGTAAACTTATTGAAAAATTAAACATTTTTTAAATTTAGACCCGACTTTAAACAAATGACTATATATTTAATAGAATATGATATAATAACACATGCAACACGATAATAATATATTTAATACAAACCACCAATCAACACAATAATATATTTAATATAAACTCTATATACTTTTTACAAATAATTATTATTATTTTTATAATTTTCAAAATATTATACAGAACATTAATAGTAATTTATGCATGTATTAATTTTTTCCTAAAAAAAAATTATGTATGTTTTTATACAGAACATTGTTATAGACTTATAGCTACTCTTTTGTTCCAATCTTATGGAGATGATTTTTCTCTTTGTTGGGTACTTTATTTAGGATATTTCTAATTTGGAAAAAAAAAAATAAGGATATTTCTACATTTTTTTTTTTGAATTTTCTTTTAATTTTTTCATTGTTTTATTGGCATAATATAATAAAAGTAAATCACCTTTATGCAAGATTGGAACACAACATTAAGGAATGTCAACATCGGATGCTAAATACTTTTGTTTGCTTATACAAAAAGCCTATTGGCTTTTGCTTAATGTCATGGACCCTTCTGATAAATTTTGTTAAGAAATATTCCTAACTTTTTAAGATTTTAAAGTTTGATTTTCTGCCCTCCTAAATTTAGTCTGATATATATATATATATATTAAATTCAAATACTCCCTTTATGAACCAAATTAAAAAAAAAAAAAAAAAAATCCATTTTCTTATTAAAGTGGTGAATTATTTACTGGACTAGTTTATTTATTTATTTATTTATTTTTATAAATTTCATTCAAATTGATACTCAAATTTAAAATTTTTCAATCTTGAAAATCAATGTTATTAAATTCGGCTAGGATGTTAATTCGGTTTATAAACTGGATCAATAGGTCAATGGTTCAAGCACCGGATTGATGGTTAAATCGATGGGTCAATGTAATTAATTAAATTTATAATTTATAGTTTTATATAATAAAATAAATATAAAAGATTAAAAGATTTATAATTACTTAAACTTTAATTCAAAATTAAAAATTAACAAATTATATATATTTTTGAGTTCTAACTAATCTAAGTTCCAAAATATAAATAAATACTTAAGCATCCAATAATTTTAGTTTACAAATATTTAAAGAAAATTACATGAATGCATAAATAAGTTCATTAGATCTTTCATGTATCTTTAAACCATTATATCCAATAACACTTCCCTAAACTCAAAAACATATTTTTTATCATTTCAAAACGACAGTGTTTTAGTGAATATAATAAGTATTTCGAGTCAATTAAGTTACACTGGATCATCCAGATCAATAAAAAACCGTTTGAATAGTATGGTTTTTTGTGAATCAATATCATATCTAGTCTAACCACAAACTCGACCTGATTTAGTGCTCAATTTACTAGGTCATCATATTGATCTGTCGAACCAAACCGGATTCAATAATACTGTTGAAAACGACTCTGGTCCCATTCATCAAAAAGTTAATTGGTACTAGTAGTCTAGTACTACTACTAGTTTGCT
>CATKHJ010415973.1:0-12107 GCA_949750685.1 Vernicia montana | reverse complement strand
AATAGAGTAGTATGTGATTAGTGTCTATAAAGATGCAAATATATATATAGTATGGGTAAAGATGTCCGATTTGTGATACAACGTGTCTGAATGTGAAAGGCCCTATGCGGCTAGTATATAGTGAACATGGGACACGAGATTAATGCTTATGAGATCTAACATCATTTTTGTACTAGCAAAAAGATGTAATGAAAAGTTACATCTTTTTATATAAAAGAAGCAGTTATATTATCTTATGACAATGTTTTAAATACTTATGTGAATGTTTATATATGATTTAAAAAGTGCATTAAATGCTGTAATTGTGATTAATTGAATGATGCTATGATTGTGTAAGAATGCATGGTTATCATGAATTAGTATAACATGTGAATTACATTGAGATGAACACTGAATATTGACGTTATCTGTGGTAGTATGCCGCCTCGAAGGAGAGTGCGATCAGAGGTGCATGACTCCTCTAATAGTGATAGTATAGCACCGGATGTTGCTTCGGTGGCTGCCTCGATTCACGCTGAATCTGAGGGATTATCTCGATCAAGATAGCATACTGCTGGTGATGTGGAATTTAAGGCTCCAGAGAATATGGAAGCAATGAGGCAAGAGATACGCGAGCTGAGGCGCGAACTTGCATATTTGAGGCGACATCAGTAAGAGATACCTCCACCAAGAGTACCACCTGTTCAAAGGCGTGATGAGGGGATTCCTCCTCTACCACCTAAACAACCACAAAAGAGTACGGAGGAGGAGAATGCTTCCCAATGAAGTAGTCATTGTTAATGACTTTAAAAAGATGAAACCTCCTAAGTTCAGGGGAGAAGATGGTGAAGACCCGCAAGAGTTTCTAAATGAACTAGATAAGATCGCACAAAGATTGCCCTGCTCGGATGAAAAGGTGATTGAGTTGGTCGGGATGCAACTCAAGAAAGAAGCGTGGGAATGGTTTCAAATGAACATCGAAGACCAGTTGTATGGGGACGAACCACCCATTTGGGCTGAGTTCAAACAAGAGATGCTTGATGAATTCCTGACATAAGGAGAGAGATAGAACCGTGCACTTCAATTCGAGCAATTAAAGCAGAAACCTGGTATGTCTGTGTCAGACTACGCCAGAGAATTTAAGAGACTCAGTAAATATGCTCCACATATCATGCCTACGAAAGCAAGCTGAGTTGATAGATTTTGAAGAGGTTTGATTGCTCCGCTTTACAATGTGCTTATAGCCATAGATTTCTCCACTATGGCCAAGTTGATTGACCGAGTTAAGCTAATAGAAGCGAGACACGAGGTAGAAAAAGCTGAGAGAGATGAAAGGGAGCAGAAGAAGAATAAGAATAAAGGCCAAAGTAGTCAGCAACGAAGTGGAAATACTCAGGTTAGGGAGCACACTGTACCTACTACTGCTCAGTATCAGTCCCGAGGAGGAAATAAGAGCAAAGACCAAACTACTAGTGTGTCTATTGCAATGACACCCATAAATGTGAGCACTTATTGATCAGGACAACAGAATCAAACTATTTACAATTGCACTACCTGTGGAAAAAGGCATGGAAGGATTTGCTGCAGAATTTTGGGAGCTTGCCATAAGTGTGGGCAAGTAGGACATTTCGTTAAAGATTGTCCTATGAGAGGAGAACAAATAACAGCTATAGTTGCTGCATAACAAACCGTACAGATGAGTCGAGATGATAATCATGGACAAGGAGGGAAAGGCAAAAATCAAGGCCAAGACTCCGATTCTATGCAAGTAGTTGAAGGGAAAGGCAAGGGAAAAGTGTATGCCTTAAATTTGCAAGAAGCACGAACATCGAATAATGTGGAGACAGGTACTGTCCTTATTCATTCTTCATATGCAAGATATTTATTTGACTCTGGTGCAACGCATTCCTTTATATCTCCTTGCTTTGCTAAAAAGATAAATAGAGTTAAGGAACTAATGCATGAACCCTTAGCTATAACTACACCTTTAGGTGATATAGTAGAAGTAAATCAAATATATAGGGAGTGTGTAGTGGAAGTTGAAAGTAAGCAGTTCGTGGCAGATTTGATCGAGCTAGAGGTGTTGGAATTTGACATCATACTAGCATGGATTGGTTGTCAAAGCATAATGCCTATGTTAAATGTCATAAAAAGAGAATTAGATTCAAGATGGCAAATGGAGAAGAAGTTGTGCATCAAGGAAAGCAAAATGATATACCCGCAAATCTTATCTCTGCCATTGGAGCTAGGAGGTTACTAAGAAAGGGATGTCAAGCCTTTTTAGCTTAAGTAGTGGACACGAGGAAAGCCTCTAAGAGTATAGAGGAATTACCGGTTATAAGTGAATTCCTAGATGTGTTTTCGGATGATTTACCGGGATTGCCACCGGATAGGGAGATTGAGTTCAACGTTGAATTACTCCCAGGTACGTAACCCATATTGATACCTCCATATCGAATGGCACCATCCGAGCTGAAGGAACTGAAGGTGCAACTACAGGATTTACTGGACAAGGGTTTCATTCAACCTAGTAGTTCACCGTAGGGAGCCCCATACTGTTTGTCAAGAAGAAAGACAGATCTTTTCGGCTGTGTATAGACTATAGATAGTTGAATAAAGCGACAGTGAAGAATAAGTATCCTCTGCCCAGAATAAATGATCTGTTTGATCAGTTACAAGGGGCAAGTTACTTTTCGAAAATAGACCAACAGTCTGGTTATCACCAACTCAAGATTAGAGGAGAGGACATTTATAAGACTGCATTCAAAACCCGGTACGGTCACTACAAGTTTACGGTGCTACCTTTTGGGTTGACAAATGCACCAGCAACTTTCATGGACTTAATGAATTGTGTGTTCAAGCCGTTCCTAGATAAGTTCATTATTGTCTTTATTGATGATATTTCGGTCTACTCGAAGAATCAATAAGAACATGAGGAGCACCTGAGAAGGGCGCTGCAAACGCTGAGAGAGCACTAGTTATATGAAAAATTATCAAAGTGTGAGTTCTAGCTAGATCACGTATGCTTTCTAGGTCATATAGTGAGCAAGGATAGAATTCAAGTAGATCCTAAAAAAGTGGAAGTAGTTGCAGATTGGCCACGTCATACTACAGTCACTAAGACTCGAAGTTTCTTAAGATTGGTTGGGTATCGGCGATTTGTAAAATACTTTTCATGGATTGCTGCACCATTGACAAGGTTAACGAGAAAGGAAGCCTGTGAAGAAAGCTTTCAGAAGCTAAAGAATTACTTGATATCGGCTCCAGTTCTAGCATTACGTGAAGGAGAAGGGGGTTTTGCTATATACTGTGATGCGTCGAGAATCGAATTAGGATGTGTCTTGATGCAGAATGGAAAAGTCATCGCCTATGCATCTCGACAACTCAAAAGACATGAGGTCAACTATCCGACTCACGACTTGGAGATGGCAGTCGTTATTTTTGCTTTGAAGATATGGAGACACTACTTGTATGGGGAGAAATGTGAGGTTTATACCGACCATAAAAGTCTCCAGTATATCTTGAAGCAAAAGGATTTGAATTTGAGACAAAGAAGATGGGTGGAGTTGTTGAAAGACTAAGATTGTTAAATATTGTATCACCCTGGAAAAGCCAACGTAGTGGCTGATGCCTTAAGTAGGAAGTCTATGGGAAGTCTCTCTCATATAGCAGTGCATAAGAGACACCTTGTGAACGAATTGAAGGAACTATTTAATAAGGGTCTACAATTCGAAGTAAATGGATCGTAAGTACTCATAGCCTACTTCAAAGTAGAATAAAGATTCCTTGAGGAGATTAAAGTCTCGTAAGACAAAGATCCACAACTAGTAAGGATCAAAGATGAAGTGAGAAAAGGTCAAGCTCTAGAGTTCGATATCAAAGATGAAGTCCTCAGATGCAGAAATCGAATATGTGTACCAAACGTAGAAGGATTGAGGGAGAGAATCTTGAAAGAAGCACATCAAACTCCCTATAGTGTTCACTTAGGCGCTACAAAGATGGATCAAGATATTAAAGGTTATTACTAGTGGCTGAGTTTGAAGAATGATGTAGTGAACTTTGCAGCATCATGCCTCACTTGTCAACAAGTGAAGATAGAGCATCAGAAGCCATCGGGTTTGCAGCAAGAGATTAAATTACTAGAATGGAAATGGGAGCGCATTGCTATGAATTTTGTGGCTGGACTGCCAAAGACTTCTAAAGGGTATGACTCAATTTGGGTTATTGTGGATTGACTAACAAAGTCAGCTCATTTCTTGCCAGTAAAGACAACCTATACTACTACGCAATATGCACAACTCTATGTAGATCAGATCGTAAGACTACATGGAGTTCCAGTATCAATCATTTCAGATAGAGGTACCCAGTTTACTTCGAGATTCTGGCAGAAGCTATAAGAAGCAATGGGTACTCAACTAGATTTCAGTACTACTTTTCATCTGCAAACTGATGGGCAATCTGAAAGAACGATTCAGACATTGGAAGATATGTTAAGGATGTGCATCATGGATTTTTAGGGTAGCTGGGACAAGCACTTACCGTTAGTTGAATTTTCATACAATAATAGTTATCATTCCTCCATAGGAATGGCCCCTTTCAAAGCGCTTTACGGGAGGAAATGTCGATCACCCATGTGTTGGGTTAAAGAGGGATCCAACATATAGAAGCACCATATTTGTTGAAAGAAACCATGGAAAAAGTACCATTGATTTATGAGATGCAGAAGACTGCATTTAGCCGACATAAGAGTTATGCTGATCCAAAAAGGAAAGAGGTTAACTTCATAGTAGGAGATCATGTGTTCCTAAAAGTATCACCAATGAAGGGGGTAATGAGATTCAGAAAGAAGGGAAAATTATCACCTCGTTATGTAGGGCCGTTCAAAAATTTGAGCAAAGTGGGAGAAGTATCGTATAGATTGGCCCTACAACCGACATTGGAACATGTGCATCCAATGTTTCACGTATCAATGTTGAGGAAGTATATTCCTAACCCTTCACACGTATTGCAACCCTAAGGCATTGAAATTAGTGAAGACCTTTCGTATGAAGAAATCCTTGTCGAAATTGTAGATCGTCAAGTGAAGAAGCTGAGAAACAAAGAGATTCCAATGGTGAAAATTTAATGGAGAAACCATGACCCTAAAGAATATATGTGGGAGAGTGAGAGGGATATGCGCCAACGATATCCTCAATTGTTCCAATGATCTTTGGTATGTTCTCTAATTCGAGGATGAATTTTTCTTTAAGGAGGATAGAATGTAATACCCTAGACCTTAAATGATTTAATTTATTTAAAGAAATTAGATTGAATGCTGGTGTGTTTAGAAGTTTAAATTCAATATTATTGCATGTGAAATTGAATGTTGAATTTATGATTAAATTCCATAAGTATATGAATATTAATATATGTAATTATATGGAGCATGTGAACAAGTGTTGGGCTAGCCAAACCACAAGGGTGGCCGACCATAGTGCCCAAATTGGTAGGAAAATTGAGTCCAAGTGAATTTTAATTGTGTTAGAAACTGGGTTAGTGGGAAGTGGGTCCCATTTTTCACTAACACCATACTTTTATATTAGTTTATTTCAAGATTCATTGAACCTAGTCACTTTGTATCATCTTATTTTCACTTGAATTAAAATTAAATAGAAAATAGCAAAGCTTCTCTTGGAAGTTATACAATTCTAGCCATTAATTTCCCATGATTTAATCATAGCCATCCATTTCATTTTAAGTCAAACACCAATTGGCTATCAACTTTTTTATTTTTCACAAAAGCTATAAAAAAAAAAAAAAAAACTCTTTTCTTCTTCTTCCTCTTTTTCTTTCTTTTCTTCATTTGTCTAGAGTAAATCACCATCAAAGGGAAAGCTTCAAAGGTAATCATCTAAGTCATTTTCTTCATTTAGATCATGTATTGTATGCTTGTTTCCCTTAAGAGTTCTTTTTCTTCCTTTCTTTTGGTTTATCCAAATGGGTTTCTAGAAAGGGAACTTCTTTTACAAAATGCTATTAAATGATGAATTGTAAACATGATTGAGAAGTATTGAGTGTGTGGAAATGATTTACCAAAAGGGATTTCAAACTTTCTCATTTTGATGATGATGGGTTTGACCAAAAGTGAGTTTTTAAAATCCTTTGTTTACTCTATGTGTTGATTAATGATATAAGTTAAGTTATAAGTCATTTGCATGATATAAAATTGATTTTTAAAATAGTCTTGATTGTGAGAATGTTGATTTTTCCCTTCTCTAGTCATTTGAGTATTTTGCCTAAAATCCTACCCAGATTAATGATACGGGCAGTGATAGGCCTGTACCTCTAGGCGTATCATTTACACTGGATGACTTTCTTATGATACGAGTAGTGATACGCCCATACCCTTGACCGTATCATTTATGTATGACCAACTTCAACATGTTTCTATTTCAATAATTGGCATGCTAAATTGACATAAGTATATGACCAATGTGAGTTATAATTAAAAGGGAATTGGACATTAGTCCAAGGCCTAATCGGCCCCAATAGTGAAAGTATGTATATCGATTATTGAATTGTTGATTGTACTGGTATGTGATGTCTTGTTAATTAATAGTGATTGTTTGCTAAGTATAGATCTAGAAGTATAGGAGGTAGAATCTAATGTGGTTCAATAGATAAGTTGGGAATGATGATCTAAATTGTGATTTATTGGAATGGTTCTTGTAGAACCTAAAGACAAAGTACAAGAGCAACCGGACGATCATCATTTCTGCTTGTGCTAATTAGGAGCAAAGGAGTCCTAAGGTGAGTACATGATAATCAATATGTTATGGGCGTTATCCCATCATATAACCATTCATTCATTGTATCAATTTGATTACTTAATTAAACATATGTTCCATTGACATCTATTCATGAACCCAAATATGTTAAAACATCCACTTGAGACCTTCTGTCTACTTTACATCGATATAAAGATAGTATATTGAAACCTTTACTCTTTGATAAGTACCATAGTTCATTTGAATCCCTAATGCTTTCAATTGTGAAAATGTGACAAATCATCTAAAGCAAAAATCTCCATCTGATGTGAGATATACATCAGTCATATGCATATGGTAAAAAAGGCCCGATGGATAGGGTTAGTGCATCCACCTTAGCTGGGAAAGGTGGTCCTAGCAGAGAGACCTGATTAGTCTCTCGCTTGAATCATTGTGAGTGTTCAAGGCATTAGTCATCACTCGATCTAAATTATAATGAGAACACACCATTCTCGAATATATGTTTTCTTCTAAAGTACAATAAACTAAATCATATGTAATTGCTTTACTTTGAACCAAATCATTGGTATCATAAATGAACCTCATTATGATTATTTCAGTCATCAAACTGTTCATATTGCTTAAAAATATTAAGGCTATCTTATTCTTACATTCTAAAATTGTACCTAGCTGGCATAGCATATTGATCTATATGTATTCACTGAGATTTTTATCTCAACCTTTAGTGGTTTTATTTTTTTTAGGTGCTATAGAGGTTGTGGTAAGGTAAACTCAAGCTCCGTCTTTTTGCTTGGGGATTACTCTGTCTATATTCATTTTGTTCATTTTGTTATATCATAATGAGTATGTATCTCAAAGAGATTAGTCTAGAGTTCCATGGTCATTGTGGTGTTATAGTGATATGGATAGTTAATCAATTCTATAATATTTATTTGGGAATGTAATCATTATATTATATGTTACAGTTGTTAGTATATTAAACTAAACTTTAATCGATGGTACATTTTGGTACGTATACACTAGTATATTATACGTTTGATGTATGAATGATATGGAAGTTGAACTTATAAATATGTATCAGGTTATGATTCTGTTATTGTTGATTGTATGATTTGTTACAAATTGGAATTAAGTTCTACGGGCTTAGGTGACCTTATGTCTCCCTGAGTCCTAGGACAGTCATGGCTCAAAGTTGAGTTAAATATCAAGCTTAGACTTCAAGATAATAATCAAAGCTTGGTGATATTGACTCAAGTGCAAGAAGGCTTAAAGATTAAAGTTAAAAGCTGAAAACCTCTACGTCACACCCGCAATAGGTGTCACACCCGCGACACTGGGCTGGGCAAATTTTGTTATTCAAGCCCATCACTTATCTTAAGTTTTTATTTTAAAAACATACGTTTAATTAATTTGTTATATGTTTGGGCTATTTATATTAATTATTAGGCCCAAATTTTAGTTTGTTTTATTTAAGTTAGAATAAGTTTATTCTTATGGCCAAACATTCCAATTAGGGTTACTTATCCTTTGTTCCCTATAAATAGTTGGCCATTCTTTATGTGTTAGACAGATTATTGATTAATGAAAAATAGAACTTCGGTTTTTTTAAGAGAGTATTCTTTTATTTATTAATTCTTGATTGAATCAATGTTTATACAATCAAAACTAATAACTTTGTAAGTATTTATTCTAAGGTTCTCTTTTACGAGTTGATATTATATATGTCGCGGAGACTATATTCTAAGGTGCTTTATCCAAGTTAAATTTGGGTCGCGGACTTGGCATCAAATATGATTTGGCTTTCTAAGGAGTTACTTCCAAGCGTAAAGGTATTGGGTCTCAAGAGAGGTGATTGGGGTTCGTATCAGTTTGGTATTGGAGCTTAGGCTTTAAATCAGGTTTATCTATCCCTTTTATGTTTTATGTTTCATTTTCTTAATTACGTGTCTATTTGTTTTATCCCTTTTTGAGTCAATTATATCAAAAATCACAAAAAAAAGTTGTTTCCTTTTAGTCTTTGGTAAATTCGAATTTGATTTAGCCATAAAATTCAAAATCGATAAAATTCAAAATCGATTCTTCTTTTCTTCTTTTCTGTTATTCGGTTTTATTTATGTTATATTTCCTAATACAAACCTCAAGCTATAAGGAGTTCAGAACCGAATTTGATGGTGCTCAAAACCCTAGGACCAAAATTCAAACCAAAAAGAGGAAAACCTTACCCAATTCAAAATTGTTGAAAGGAACCAAAGCTATAATGTTGAACGCCACAAGTTGCCTTGATAAGTTTAGATTTGAGTTCTTAACAAAGAACAAGAAGAATTCCTCACCAAGTGAAGGAAAGCTCTTAAGTTTTTAATTCATTCATAATCTAATTTGTTTCTACATAATTTTAGTTTTTATTGGTGAACAAAGAAAACCCTAATCTGGAAAAAAAAATAAAAAAAAATAAAACTAGGCCTAATTTTACCAACAAAATAAGCCCAATTATTATAATCTCATTACATGTGCAATTCGCCCCAACTTACTTATAATTAAAATAACTCAGAAAATAAAGATAACCCTTTAATACATCTTAATATGCGAATTGGGCCTCTTCCAAAACAAGTTCAGCCCATTGCCCTTATTTCATGGACTCCAATCCTTGCTCTTCCAATTCTAAGTCTTGTTCCTCATCTTGCACATAAATATAAGTGATTATTTTCGATGTAGCTTTGGAAACCTTTAGAACAACTTTAGAATCTTCTAGAACAACTTCTTTGTCATACATCTCCATGATTAAACCTTGTAAAGCCTCCTTCATCCTTTTCGTCCTTGCTATAGTCATTGGACCACCAATTCCTTGCAAAGGGTCTTTAGAAATCAACCCACCTTGGTCTCTATCATTCCCTCCCTCTTTGAAAGGATTCATCCTCGAATTATCTACATCAAATAAAGATAGATTAGTAACATTAAAGGTGGCACTAACATTACTATAGTTGCTTAGTAAATCCAGCTTGTAGGCATTATCATTAATCCTCTCCAAGACTTAAAAAGGACCATCTCCTCTAGGCTGCAATTTGAATTTTCTTTGTGTGGGAAATCATTCCTTCCTCTTGTGCACCCACACCCAATCAGCAGGTTCAAAATTAACCTTCACTCGCCCTTTGTTAGCTTGCCTTGCATATTGATCATTCTTTCTTTCAATATTTGCTCGCATCTTGGCATGTAAATCCTTCACAAATTGTGCCTTTTGCTTACCATTAAGATCAACACACTCATTAGTAGGAAAAGGTAAAATATCCAATGGAGTTAAAGGATTAAAGCCATAAACAACCTCAAAAGGTGAAAAGGAAGTAGTAGAATGAACAGATCTATTATATGCAAACTCAATATGTGGCAAGCATTTTTCCCATTGTTTTAAGTTCTTTTGTATGATGGCACGCAACAAAGTAGTGAGTGTCCTATTGACTACTTCAGTTTGCCCATCCGTTTGAGGATGTGCAACAGTAGAAAATAAGAGTTTAGTTCCAAATTTATTCCACAAAGTGTGCCAAAAGTGACTTAGGAACTTAACATCTCTATCACTAACAATTGTTCTAGGCAAACCATACAAATGAACCACTTCCTTAAAGAACAAATCAGCAATTTGTGTTGCATCATTAGTTTTAGAACATGCAATAAAATGAGCCATTTTGCTAAACCTATCAACAATAACAAAGATATTGTCCTTACCACTTTGAGACCTTGTAAACCTAGGATAAAATCCATAGAAATATCAATCCAAAGTTGGTTAGGCACGGGTAAAGGGGTATACAAACCATGTGGTTTCACTTTAGATTTTGCTTGTCTACATGTAATACACTTATCACAAACAGATCTCACATCATGCTTCATATTAGGCTAATAAAAATGCTCATGCAATATATCTAAAGTCTTTTGCACACCAAAATACCCCATCAAACTGCCCCTATGAGTTTCCCTAACAAGCAACTCACTAATTGAAGAAATAGGCACACAGAATTTATCTTTCTTAAACAAAAATCCTTCATGACTATAAAAATCACCATACGCACATTTGTCACATGCATCCCACACTTGGCCAAAATCAGAATATTAGCATACAAATCCTTAAGCAATTCAAAACCAAGTAATTTAGTTTGCAAAGAAGTAAGTAGTGCATATGTCACATCTCACTTTTTGGGATATGACGGTCCTAGGGCATGGGTAAGCCTAAGGCCCCCGAAAATCCGTAGAACCCAACTACATTGGGAAACCAATATAATCTCGACAGCATACCGGCAGTACATACCACTTTTTCAGGGTACGAAACTTGCAAATAAATTACACTTCCAATAATTTTCCTCCTTTATATCCCCAACTTCACAGTCAATACAAATCCTCCCATTATTTTTCTTATATAAACTGATTTATTTTCAAGGTCAATCTCATACATCAATAATTGACTACATTTTTATACAAATTAGTTATATTAAATTATCCATTAGCATCATTATATATACTAAATAATTTACAACACTAAATTCAGAAACTTAGGTACCATGGAGCATCTAGATATCACACTAATTTCAATTACATATGTTCGCTTACCACTAGTTATACAATTATCAGAACGTAATATATTTTCTTTAATATATTTCCTTTACATTGACTCTTAGCTTCAAGTCTCACATGAATTTCACTTTATAATTATACTTAACCTATATAAAATGATATATGTCACCTTATTATCAAACATTTGTTCCTTAGTTTTTCTACTTTCTAATACTTAGTTGAATTCTTATAGATGATCATGTTTCTATTTTTACTTATTACTTATTAACTTAATTTTATTTTTTTTTACTATTGTTACTTCTCTTAACTATTTATATATATACAAGTAATCGTATATCATCACACAATATTTCTATTCTTGAATAATAATCCTTTAACATCATAAACTTCACTATAATTCTTTTAACCTTTAATGGCACTTCGAACCAACTATAATCATGATCATATCTTTCTCATATACTCATTAGCATTGACATCAAAAATTAATTATTAAATAATAATTTTTTATCTCACCAATTATTCTTGAATTTTGTTGTATAAGGAATAATGTTTTAAATCCTTAATAATCCTTAATTGATTAATTCCATAACTACAGTCTCTATATAATCATAACCTACTCCAATCCTTTCTCATACATCAAACATCAGTTTATTAGTAACCGTACAAATATTGATATTCCCTAATTCATATTCAATTGATATTTCAACTCCATTATATAATTTTTAATGATATCAAGACTATAAAATATCCTTTTAACTTGAAAATATCAATACTATAAACATTTCAATTGCTAAAACATAATATTCC
>CATKHJ010415904.1:0-17576 GCA_949750685.1 Vernicia montana | reverse complement strand
TTATTCTTAATGCATGACTTATTTAATTGTGTTTGAGAAGAGATTCCTTGCACTCTACTTAGGAATTAGGGATTAAATCGCTCGAGAGAGGTTTTAATCTAAATTAGTGGAACACCAATTCAATGCATTGTATGGTTAATAAAATTCATTGTTCATGACATTCATGATAGGCTAGGGGGATTCATATCTAGATAGCTTTATTCTTATTTATATCTTTCATCTTCTCACCTTTTAGTTTAGTTTTAGTTTTAGTTTTAATTATCTTAAATTGATTGTTCACTAGACAATAGTCAAAGTTTGCGCTAGTAATTATAAGCATTCCTCGTGGAGACGATACTCATACTCACTACTTTATTACTTGATAACGACCTGTGCACTTGCAGTTGTTAGTGTGCGTTTCGACACATCAATTATTATTAATTTTGATCATTCAATTTGATAAAAATTGCATTGCATCAAAGTTTTTCAAAGATTCCTTTTCATATTTCTGAAAATCTCCTAAATTGCGGTTGCTACAGGCTATTAGCGAGAGCTATATTTAAATATTCCTGCCCATTGGCATAGTTTCAAATTTCGCGATCACGCAAGCTTCATCACGAACGCAAAATGTGATTTTTCTTTACCATTACTTAGTAAATACAAATTTCACGGTCGTGACCACCCTTTCGTGAACACGATTTATGTTTCTAATAGAAAAAAAATATAGTCATTTTAAAATGGCCAGATTTTCATTGAATGCAAAAACTAATCGTTTTTTACTTTTTTAGGGCATCTAATGCCTATATAAACCCCCTTTACACTTCCAAATGATTTTGCAATCAATTTATACACTCTCAAGGCAATATTCTCACTTTCTTAACTTTTGCATACTCTCTCTCTCACTATTTCCTCTCACTTCATCTCTCTTTCTATTCAATTTTCTACTATGGCACCAAAACTAAGTCCTCTTAGCCATCCAAGGGGAAGGAACCCCAAACCTCCCAAGATCTATCCCCACTTGAACTCATAAAAGGTATAACCTAAGATGAGAAGAAAAATTGGGCAAAATTATAAGACAAACTTGTCTTGCCAAACAAAGTCCCACATCTCCTTAACCTTAGAACTTTGGGGATAGAAGGAGATATCATCCACTACTTGGATAATCTCCATTGGAGCTCTTTCATCTTTCCAACCGAGGAAGGTTATGAGGAACTCACCAAGAAGTCCCTTGCAACCTTAGTTTTGGAGAAAAAATTTTCTTCTTTTGTAGGCCATTACGGGATTAGATTTAGATTCTTTGGGAAGGAATACGGGTTACGATTAGAAGAGGTAGCAGACATCTTTGGTTTTCAAAAGGAAGGTGCATCAAACCTCAATGACCTTGATAAAAACTTCACCGATTTTTG
Organism: Vernicia montana; assembly: GCA_949750685.1. NCBI lineage: Eukaryota > Viridiplantae > Streptophyta > Magnoliopsida > Malpighiales > Euphorbiaceae > Vernicia > Vernicia montana. Next base: position 16,191 of record CATKHJ010415904.1, on the reverse strand, counting down.
GAAAGAGCTCTCCTTAGAGACAAGGTATGATCCAAAAACCTCCCTTGCTAAACAATTTCATACCCTCACCTTTTGGGTTCTCCATCGAATTATCACCTTCTCTATCAATGCTAAAAGAGATGGTAATGAGAAGGTTACCCAAAAAGACCTTTTCTTCTTATTTTGTTTAATCAAAAGACAATCTATCCAAATCGCCCGTTTCCTCATTGACCAATTTGTTCATTTGGCCAAAACACCAAAATGTGTAATCCTTCTCTCTTCCCAAATCTCTAAAATTGCAAATCATGTTGGTGCCCTAACTCTTCCCCATAAAGCCCTTCTAAAAACTTGCTTCCAACCCACTATGCTAGACATTGAGTATATGCTCCACTCCAAATCTATTAGAGAAAAGAACAATGCTTTTGAGTATATCTTTGGTGAGGTTGGCATTCAAGAAAAATCAAATAAAAGACAAAGGGTGGAAGTACCAAGTGGAGGTCATTCCCAAGTGGAAGAAAGAGTCTCAAAGGAATAAAGAACCCAAACAATAACTCATGTTCCATCCCCCTCAAAAGTTGAAAAAAGTTTAGTAAAATAATGAAAAGGTTAAACCTTTTAGATCATGTTCATGGGGATATTGTGGAAATGCAAAAAAAAATTGGGATTTCTCCTTGTGACTCATAAGAATGGGAACCAAGTGAAGAAAGAGAAGAAGAGGAGGAAGAAGAAGAGGAATCTTATAATTGGACCATAGAATTTCTTTTTTCTATTTTCTATTTTCTATTTCCTTATTAATTTCATTAATTTTTAGCATCTTGTATTCCTTTTTATTTAAATTGAATGAATATTTATTATTATCTTACATTGGCTTGATGAGTTCTTATTTGATTAATCTCTTGCTTATTTGCTTATCTTTTAATTCTATTTTATTGATAATTAATCTCTATATTTAAACTTCAATTAATGAATCCTAACCTCTTTTTATCTTGCCAAAGGGGGAGAAGTTGAATGAATTTGAAAAATGACTTATTTGATTAAGGAGAAGAAAAATAAATTTTCTTTTGATAAAGGGGAGAAAATAAATTTTCTTTTGATAAAGAGGGAGAAAATAAATTTTCTTTAAAAATTCTAAGGATCATTGATTGAGGGGGAGCTTTATATTTTGTACATTTTACTTTATTTTATCTCAAATTCAATTTAATTGTCAAAATCAAAAGGAGGGAGATTATTGGCCTAAATTGGGTTCTTAATTTAGTCAATCTCTATTTTGATCTTGACAATCAAATTGAATAGTTCTAATATTTCATCTAAGTGTATTTTGACAGAAAAAATGCCTTAGAAAATCTTGGGATTCAAAAACTTAGCAAATTCTCTAAAGTGCTCTGCTGGACTCCTAAGTCGCACCTGCAACAGCCTTGTCGCGACCGCACCAAGCATGTAGCGACCGCGAAACAGTTCAAGCCATAAAATGCTAAAACATCCATAGAGGTTCGCGGTCATGCCTGAGCGCTAAAGGTCTATCGCTACCATGATACCTCAATTGCGACCGCGATATTCATAAAGCATAGAAAAATTCCAATGGTAACTAGCCATTAGACATTAGACACATATGAATGTAGAGACCGCGATTCACTTGTTGTGACCGCAAAATACTCATTGCGACCGTGATTCTTGTTGTTGCGCAAAATCTGCAAGTGTACAGGTTGTGAACAAGTAATATAGCAATTAAGTAGAGTGTCAATCCCACGGGAAAGGAGTTGACAATTACCAAAATTATGAATTACCTTATTATTTAGAAAACTAATTAGTTGAGATAAAGAAGAAAATAAAAACAAATATTAAAGATAAATTTAATATATAAAAAAGACATAGGATTTAGATTTCATCAGTTGATTACCTATGACTTTTCTATGTTCTCTAGATTGATTTAATTTCATTGGAATTAATGATTAGATTTCCCTAAATTATATGATGTTCTCTCTCAAGACACAACACAAGTATTATGTTAACCTTATGTCTACTCTCGTGATCACAAGCAATTAACACAAACTCATTAAGTTTTATTTAAATCCTTTAATTAATCACAAAGGTGTGTTCTTATCTCTAAACAACACATTTCCTAGGTTTAATATCTCAATGAACTAATATTATGCTTCCAATCTTGCTACTTCACATAATATCTTTAAACATGCAAATAGTGATCAATTATTTACAAGCATTAAATTCTAAGATAAAAGATTAATTCCAATAATCAAAACCAAATCAATCAAACAAAGATAGTCATAGAAAAATCAAGATATTACATCTAAATATTAGATAAGAAACTTAGCTACTCATATTTAAGAAGAAAGAAATAATTAAATTAACAATCAATCTAATAGAAAACATAATAACAACTTATTATTGAATTGAAAAATAAAAGTTTAGAAAGAATTGTTTTTGGGATACAATCTTTGGCGTATACGAGCTCCAAAACTTCTTTTCTTGGTCAAAATGAAATAAAAAGAAATAAAACTAAGAAAATATAAATCTCTATATCTATTTGTTTGTTTGATTGAATGATGAATGATGATTTGAGGAGGGGTGGTAATGCCTATTTATAGGCAATTTCCATCTTCTTTTTCCACCATCTTGCATCATTGCCTGCATCATTATTATTATGATATCATTGCTTGCATCATTAATATCATGACATCATTGCCTGCATCATCATTATTATGACATCATTGTCTGCATCATTAATATAATTTTGATCTGCAAAATAAAATAAAATACTGAAAATATTTTATAATTTATTTATAAATTGTTAGAATTATTTATTTCTCAAAATAAGTAATAATATAATTAAATTATCAAGAACTGAATCAAAATTTGAGTTTAAACAGGTAAAATAACTTTAAGAAAATAGAGTTATCATAAGTATAGTAGCCAAATGAAATGACAGAGATACCCACATCAAATGGCGGCGTTTAAATCAAGCTGTGAGGGCGCAATAGGCATAACATAAAAGTGAAATGCCACTTTTGCCCTATAAAAATGACGTCGTTTTCATTGTTGGTTCAGGGGTTAGTAAAGGACATAAAAGTAAATTCGGCGTCGAAAAACCATTTATGTCTCTCAAATCAACTTTTTCCGAACAATGTTACTCTCAATTCGCACTATTCATTTTTCACAAGCCTTTTAATGTATTTATATCAATGTTTTCAAATTCGGCCCGGTCTTAGAACCGGTGAAGGCAGAGGGTCACGGGTTAGAGGTCGAACCGGAGTCGAACCGGGGTCGAACCGAAATTTTAAATAAATTAATATATTTATTATTTATATGTTAAAAAAATATAATATATATATAATTAAAATTAATAAACGTTATTAGAGTAAGTAATGAACATTATTTAAAAGAAATATGAATTTGAGACAATTACTTAGAAGAAATTATGATAAATTAACTCATTAAGTGACCATTTTGAGATCCAAATTCGGGTAAGTTGCACTACTCGGTAGTAGGAAGTCTACTTGGATTTGTATTTTTCTACATAAGAAATATGAATTTGAATATTCATATACTCAAAATGGTGAATGCTAGAATGATAATTTGAAACTTAAAGTAAACTCTACACTAAAAAAAGTGAGGGAGGAGTGAGTTATCCCACATTGAAAAAATACAAAGTTAGAATGATGTATATATTCAAAAATTCATCCTTTCAAAGTTAAGAAAGTAGCCAAGAAGGCTCTCTCTCGGGCCCGGGGGGGTGCAGATTCACAGTATTGAGTTTAGGTTCAATGTGTGAGCACGCAATCTGCGTACATGAATGTCGGACCAAAATAGGCTGGCTTGTGTCTACTTGGATTTTGCAATTTTTTATTTAGTCTAATAATAAATTAACACAAAAAAATCAAAAAACCCAGAAAAAAACCGACCGGGTCACCGGTTACCTGGCCGGGCCGGCGGGTTTTTTCCGGTTTTGGCCTTGGCAGGGTCTGAGGCCAGAACCGAACCGGCCTGGCCTCCGGTTCCTGATTTTTCCGGTCGGACCGGCCGGTCTGGTCCGATTCTTACAACATTGATTTATATAGATCTATTGATTATTATTATTATTATTATATAATGGGCCATTAGGCCTAATTAAAATAGTTCAAATGAAAGGGCCTAATCTTAATAGTGTGTGTGTATGTGTGTGTGTGTGTGTGTGTATATATATATATATATATATATATTTATTTATTTAATTGATATTATATTAAAATTCGGTTCGGTACTAGTATTCTCAAGACGATTCAAAACGGTTCAGTTCTGTACAATTTTCAATTTGGATATTAGCTAAAAACCAGTACCATATCAAATTAAAATTTTTTATACAATTTTTGTCCTAAGTTCTAAATTTTTTACAGTACAGTATTAAAATGATTCGGTATTTCGGTTTGGTCCAATATTCTCGAGTACCGTATTCAGCCCTAATCCTAAGCATTGAAGAAGAAATTAAGAAAGTGATCATTTTGAAGTAACAAGTCAATTATTCCAAATTAAGATGATCAAAATAGGGCCTGTTGGGGCAACATCACGATGTAGTTCAAAAATTTGGGATGAGAAGGGTCACTCTACAATTTCCCAAAATTTTGTTTCTGTTGATAAAAATCGAATTTGTTCCTTGCAATTTGAGTATGTTGAGAATGGAAACTTTGTACTTTCTCCACTCTTTGGTGCTAATCATGGTCCAAATTTTCATATTGTAAGCCCCCTTCTTACTCTCGTTGAAGCTTTTAAGGGAGGTGCCTATCAAAAACCATATCAGGAGGTTATTCTACAAGATGTTAAGCATCTTGCTTTTCAGTTGCATTTGTTTTCTTTTAATTTTATTCCTAGAACTGCAAACAAAGTTTTAGATGCTTTGGCTAATAGTTTTCTTCTTTAGTTGTAGCTGAGAATGTTTGGATGGAGGAAGTCCCTCCTATGCTTAGTTTCCTAATCTCTTGTGATGTTAACAGTTTCTTTGTATGTATTAACTCTCAACATATTCAGGTCATTCAAATTTGGGTCATTTCAAATTTCATGCAAAATTCAGAAAGTTTTGGAGTTGGTTTCTGATTTGGGCTTGGGCCTAGGCTATTATTGTAGGAAGAAAAGCATCCACATTCCACATGTAGCCATTAAAAATTGGACGGTCGACAACACTCTAAAAAATCAGGATTCTACTAATCGGACGGATATCAGCATCCCAAATCCTAACCTCATTTTACACCCGAGCAACATCCAAAACATCCCGTTTCTTAAACCCTAAACCCCCCATTCTGATCACTTTTCTTCTACACTTCTCTACTCTGAAAACGCCCTAAAAATCTGAACTTTTGAAGCTAAAATGGCTTGGCGCAGTGGAGGATCGCTCTCACGTACGCTCATGTCCGCCGCCAGGGCTCCATCACGCCTCTCTTCACCGCCGCTTCCCCGTATCCGTCCTACGCCCACTGGCTCCCCCGGGGTTCAGTCCCGCCGCCTCTCCTTTGCTCCTTCCAGGTACTGGTTTACATTAAACCCTGAATTTTATTTGCTTAAATATTCAATCATGAAAGAGAATTTTTGGTTTTGGTGTTTCTAGATCTAATTATTGTTGGTTATTGTTAATTTAGACTCATAGTCCTTTGAATGATGGATATTCATTTGAAAGTTGCAAAATTGATTTAATGTTTTGAATGAAGTGTTTTGGTTGCCTAATACACATCAAAATTGTAATGGGATTTGGTTTCTCAGTTATAAAGTTTACTGAATTCAAGTTCATGGGTTTTTGTTATCTTCTAACTAGCAATTGGTTTAACAATTTATATTTCTTATTATGATTCTTCTTGTTAATGACTATTTTTTGAGCACTCTTTGTAGGAACTTTGGAGAACTGGGATGTTTGCAATCATTTTTGCCTCTGCATTGCTCAGTGGGTACAAACCATCTCACATCACGGCTCAATGCTAACTTGCGGGCTTTCTGCGAGCTGTCTCACGGTACCTTCTACCGTACTTGTCAAGATCGCTAGTAGTCTCTTTGTGAGTCTTACTGTTCTAGGGCAACATAAAAAATGGAAACAGAATGTTTTTGGATTGTTGTTATTCATGCACTGTTACTCTGAATAACTTCAATTGAAAACTATAAGTTCTTTTTCGTTGTTTTTCTATAGATTTACCAAAAATATGGCTAATTGATCAAATGAGCAAGAAAGTGGCTAGGTTTTGTTAGTTTTTATAAAATTTTGTTAATGAGAAGACTTGGGATTGGGATTGATAGGGAGGAATGGAAAAGACGGGTGATGCGCGTGGACTTTCAGTCAGCTAAAGGTGCAGGATTGTTGCCACAATTGTAGGTTTCTTTTTTCTATGTTTCTTGTTCTTTTGAAAAAAAAAAAAAGGAAAAGGCTTTAATGAATGATCAATCTTGTATTAGTATGAAATAAAAATATAAATTAGAACTGTAGAGATGAAAACCTAGGGATTAGGTCAAATTTGTATGTTTAACATTAAATGTTCAACAAGATATCCATGCGCTTGCTTGTGTTCATGTGTGGTGCAAATCTGCTATCTCCATCAACTAGAAATGTCTAAAACATGAAGATTCCTTTAATTCTGAATAACCAAGCAATGTTGTCATGTGGTCCTTGTTAGTGTTGATGTATAGTTAGGGATTACGAAAGCTACATTCTTGTTCCAGTGGTTTACTTTCTCAGCTTTTCATGTGTATTTCTCGTTATCTTTTTCAGTATATCCATCAAGTTCACTTGCTATTTTGAAATTTAATGAGCTTCAATATGTTCTCCATCATTAATTTATTAGTCAATAACAAAGCTATATTCTTGGTTCACTAGTTTATTTCTTGGATTGTCATGTATCTGTCTTGGTTACTTTTTTGGCATCTCTTCAAACATCATTCACTATTTGGAAAGAGAATAGACTTAGCATGTTATGAGGAGAATCGAAAAAACTCTTTCATAATGAATAATCTGAATCAATTGATTTTAAAAGGAATTCATAACAGTTATTTACAAAATCCCTTTGGTCGGTCAAAATCTGCTACATCTCTTTCTGCTTGAAGCATATCTAAAACATTAAGTTATTCTTCCTTCTAGATAAGGAAGCATTGATGCTATATAGGTTTGTATTGGAGACTTGATATAGAAGTGAAGCAACATTTGTTCTAGTGGTTTACTTCTTCACTGGTCATGGATGTTTTGCTTTATCTTCTTATATTTTAATATCATTCCATTCCTATTTTAAAAAATTAAGGACTTAAGTTGAACATGTATGAGCTTTGAGGAGGAATGAAAAAGCTCTTCACTCGTTATTAGTCCCAATCATCCTATTCTAAAAGGCATATATCTCAAACAATTATTCATTATGAGTGTTGTGGTTAGACAAACATAGGGAATATTAGTTCAATCTTAAAAGCATTTTATTATAGAATGCTGAAGTTTTGCTCTAATTAGTAAAAATTCCTTTTTAGTATTTGACTCATGGAACTTGCTTCACTTCTGCATGCCTACTGAAATATCATAACAACGAGGGTAACATCAGATTTTCTATCATTGAATTTTCTCAAGTTCTCTCTTTTGGCTAATTTTTGGGCCCCATAAGATATTATAATTGCAATTTGCTTCGAATTAGACTTCTTGTATTGTTAAAATTGTCAAGTCGTACTGGAAAGCACTGAGTTCTGAAGTAAATCAATCATTCAGTTTGCATATATTATCACAGGGGGCATCTTTCTAAGTTTCTGATTGTGGGCCCCTTCTGTAATTCTCCCTTGTAAGACGACAAGATTGAATTCCAAGTTTTTTAGTTCTTGAATGCATTATTTTCTGCACCATTCAGAATTTTTTTTTCTTATGTTGAGACAATGAGCCAAGAGATGTTGATTTTTCGGTCATACTCTGTTTTAGGATAAATGTCACCTTATTTCTGTTCTTTTTACGGGTACTTTTAGGGGCATTCCATGTTATGTGGCCTATGCTTATGCATTTTTCTAATGCATCATTATTAATATAAAGAAATATTTGTGTTTTGGGAGGATTATGACTTTTTGACTGATCTTTTAGTGCAACATTTGAGGTGTCGTGAGATTTATTATGATTATAAAACCACTCAGCCTTTCTGATATAGAACTCTATTTTGAAGCATTTGCTTATTATTTCAGGTACTTGAAGAGCCTTTGGATCTGTGCAGCAAAGTACAACAGCATATTGAGGAAGTCAGAGAGTGGATGTATCCTGTGGGATTGTAGGCTTTTTAGGTAGGAATATTATAATAAAGATTTCATGTTTTTATCATACTTAATAGATTAATCTTGAAATTTAATTACTTTTGGGACAACAAATGGATGGTTTTGTAGGCACCTATAATTTACTTATTATTGTCATCTGGTCTATTTCCTTTGTTTCTGCCTAGCATCTATAAGATTATGCTGATGGCAACCCTATCTATTACTGGGATTCTGCATCTTTGTTTGTGGTAGTCAAGCTTTTTCTGTTTCTTTTTTATCCTGCATGTATGATGAAATGATAAGTGCTCCGTGAAAATGTGGTTGCCAGAGCACAGGAATATTGGGAGGGAAAGTATGTGACATTATTTGTGTTTTCGGGAGTTCCTATCTATGGTCATTTTGACAATTGAGACATGGCAAAAAAAAAAAAAAAAAAAAAAGGAAAGGAAACATAGGATCTGCAACTGGGCATTTGAGCATATTTTATAACCCATTGGTAATTTTACTTATTTTGGGATGATTTCTTAGACCGAGTGTACAGGAGTTCCAGATGTAATGCATTGAAAAGAACAAATTAAAAAACTAGACTAGAAGATAATGCATCTGAGTCCTGTTTGCCCTCTGACATTCCCAGGGGGAACTCTTGGTGGGCACATGGGGTGTCTATACCTTGACAATGATTAGGTTGCCTTGTTGCAGCACGAGGGTTGTTGTTAGTTCCTTCACCATGCCCCACTTATGGACTCCACTCCTTGTTGGAGCAACTATGTTCCAACCTGGAGAAGTTATGCTTTGCACCAAGTAGTTGGTCTATTATAGAGTGGTGGCCTATTTGTGCTCCAATGACTTCCTATGGATTTCTTTTTCTTTTCTTTTCTTTTCTTTCTTTTTTTTTTTTTTTTTTATTCTTTTTTGCATATACTTTGTAGAGCAATTAGTTGATCTTCTAATGGATGGTGGCTTATGTGTCATGTGTGATTTCTCCAATGATTTCGTCCTTTGGTTTTTCCCTCCTTTTCTGTTATCTTTTTATGCATGTATTAGTTTAGGGCACTCGAGAGGACTTGGTGACGCTAGATCTTTTCGAAGATGTATTCTTTAACTGGTTGGAAATTGATCCATATTATTAAATCTCATACTAATTTGAGATTAAGGTTTAGTTGATTTTAGCACCATATTAAGCATTATATATATAAGCTGGCCCCTAAATAGGATATTCTAAATGATTGGCATGTGGCTTTCTAATATCTTATATTATCTTTTCAACTCTTATCTTGTCTGTATCTCATTTGATATAAATAATTTTTTTTTCTTAGTTTTAGTGATGGATTAATTAATAGTTAATTAGAGAATAATTCCAAAGAAAGGAAATAAGAGGATAGTTTTAATTTTGAATATTTATGTTACTGCAGGTTTATTTTATATCAATTAAGTAGCAAATATATTTAGTTTCTATAAGGGGAAAATATTTGTGAATGCAGTTTTCTTATTGTGGTATGTGAACTTAAAAGTAATTAATATGAGTGTATTGAATTAGGAGAATTAAAAATTTTTATGAACTTAAAAAGTCAGGGGTATTCTATAATGACTTTTAAAAACTTTATAAAAGTCAAAAGGTATTTAATAATGACTTTTAAAAATTTTAAAAAAAGTTTATAGAAATCAGGAGTATTCAATTATAATTTTTATAAAATTTATAAAAGTTAATTGGTATTCAAAAAGTCATTGACTTTTATAAATAATAGATTTTTGTATATTTTCATTGACTTTTTATGTATGGTATGAATAAAAAATTTCTACAATTCTCTTTCATTTTCTCTCAAGATTTCGGTCGATTTTTTTTTTAAGGCACATACAAAAAATAAAATAAAATATTTTACAACCTTCAAAAAAGAAAAAAAAATTAAAAACTAAAAACACACGACATATAAACCTAATTTTTAAAAAGTTTAAAATGTTATTTTTTTTTAAATAGAATATATAATTTATAAACATAAAAAAATTATATAGAGTGAAATATAATTTAATGTAGTTTAAATAGAATTATCATATAAATTTTAAATTAATTATTTAATTGACTAATCATATACAATGCGTTTGTTTTTTTGAGTCAATATTTAATGTGTCCTTATTTTTTTATAGTTGCAATAAAATATTTGTTTTATTGCAAATCTCACATCTTAATTTTTATTATTTGAGCTTCTTAATGTCAATAATATTTTATGTAACATTAAGAAGTTAAAATAACCTAAAAATAAGAATTATTATAATATGATATATAATCACATATTCAGATAATGCAATCAAACAGTAAATTTTCTAGTATTTAAAGCTTTAAATCATGATAGAGGGGTGAATATTTGAAATGATCATTTGATAGAATTTTGTCTAATTTAAAAAGTGACAAAGTAGGTGCGAGCTGACCAATGAGAGTTCTTATGCAGATGAAAGTTAATGACAGTTGAGTGTTCTTGTGTTTTTTAGGTATTCCCTTTCTTTTATAGCTAAAAAAAAAAATCTTATTAATTAATTATTTAACAATCATACTTAATAAAATAGATATTAGAAATCAATGAAAGTCTATTAATATTTATAAAAGTCCATCAATGTCAATAAAAGTTTTTTAAAATAAAGTTTTTAAAAGTCATTTATAACTTTATAAAACTTTGCATAAATTATTAAAAATCCATGAACTCTACAAAAGTCATTCACTTAAAAAAAATCTATAAAAGTTTTAATTGAATACACCCACCTAAATCAAGTGTTCTTGTGTTTTTCTGAGTATTTCCCTTCCTTTTTAGTTTAAAAAAAAAAATAATCTTATTAATTAATTATTTAACAATCTTATTTGATAAAATAGATATTAGAAATCAATGAAAATCTATTAATATCTATAAAAATCTATCAATGTCAATAAAAAATTTTTAAGATAAAGTTTTTAAAAATCATTTATAAATTTATAAAACTTTACATAAGTTATTAAAAATTCATGAACTCTACAAAAATCATTTATTTGAAAAAAATCTATAAAAGTTTTAATTGAATACACCCTCCTAAATCATGCTCGAAGGGTGAATATTTGGAATAATCATTCTGATAGAATTTTATCTATTTTACAAAGTGACAAAATAGGTGTGAGCTGGTCAAGGAGAATTCCTATGCAGATGAAAGTTAATGGCAGTTAAGTGTTCTTGTGTTTTTTTTGGGTATTCCCCTTTCTTTATAGCTAAAAAAAAAAATCTTATTAATTAATTATTTAACAATCTTACTTAATAAAATAAATATTAAAAATTAATGAAAATCTATTAATATCTATAAAAGTCTATCAATGTAAATAAAATTTTTTTAAAATAAAATTTTTAAAAGTTATTCATAACTTTATAAAATTCCGCATAAGTTATTAAAAATCAATAAACTCTGCAAAAATCATTCATTTAAAAAAAATCTATAAAAATTTTAATTTAATACACTCTCCTAAATCCTCTTAAGGCATAATTAAATTTCCAAGAGTTTGGCTTGGGAATTGGGACTAGTTAGGGTTAATGCTTAAACTATTTTGGGGCACTTACCTAAAGCATCAGTGTTGATTCCTTAGTGATTTGCAAATGAGAATGTTAATGACACAACATGAGGAGTGTTGGAGCCATTGTTCCTGATGAGACCATTGACAAAACATAAAACTATGGAAGTTAGCTCTGACACAGCATAAAACTATACAGGACTAGTTTTCTTTCTTTTCCCTAGTCCCATGGTAGAGGGAGCTGAGAGCTGGACCCATTTTGAGCATAGGCTATTGGCCAACATCAAAGTGGTTTGAGTTGATGTTTGCTATAAAGACAGCATATTTTTGGGCCGTTATGCAACTTGTGCAGCGTCCCCATTTTCTACTACTATTTGCAAGAACTGATCCCATAAAAAAAGAAAAGAAAAGAAAAGAAAACACATACAAGTGCCTTACATTTGTGGTTTGAAAGTGGTCCATTGAAGCCTACCTTAGCCTTTGAATGATAATGACTCTCCAATACATTAAAATTGCAAGAGATTTTTTGTTTTTTGGCGAAAAAAAAAGAGATTTTTTGTTTTACAACTTTAGGAAAATTGCTATTAATGTATAGACAAAAACATGGAGATAAATAAAATAATAATAATAAGGCTGAATACATCTTCTACCAAATTCGTCACGATTAATCACTCTATTCTTAAATTTTTAAATTCTCAAATTAACCAATTTAACTCATAAGTTATTCATTTATTCAGTTAAGAGCGTGTGTATTTCAAACTTGTTAATGTGTACAATAATTAGATCAATTTTAACTAATGGACAATTGATAAAGAATTTTTTTACTTTATTAATTTAATTTATTTCTTGCGAAATTTAAAATTACTTGATTGCCCTTATCTGAAAAAATAAAAAATAAAAACACCATCTGTTCTACAATCTCCAATATTCTATCAAATAAAATATCAACAAAGTAGCTCCTTTCACTCTAAAAATACTTGTATTTTTGCTTTTGGATTTTCTTTCTTTATAAAGTCACTACAAAGCCTTTGGCATATATACAAAAGTAGTAGTGCTCCCCTGTTAATCTCCACTCTTTCCAACTTTGCTTCAATTTTTATCTTTTGTTTCACATTCTTGAATTGGCATTTGATAAAGTAGCCTGCCACTTGTTTATCTTACAATATAGCATGGGCAAGTGCTACGAAATGATAAGGAAAAGAAAATGAGTTTTAGAGGAAGGAGAAGAAAGGAAAGAATGGATTTGAGAAAATAATTAGAAAAGAATGGAAACAAATGAAAATTTTGTTTATTTCTTTTGGATGGGTAGCCAAAGTATGAGGGAAGAAAATCTAATTATAAAATGGTGATTTATTTTTCAAGTAAGTTTTGTAATGTGAATAAAATAATATAGATTTTTTTTTTTAGCATTAAAAAGATGGAGGGTTGAAACATGGATTTATTTTCAAATTGTATATACACTTATTAATAGGCTAAATTTAAATCTGCAAAATAATAGGTTATTAATTCATTACAATGTTATCACGAGCTCAAATTTATGCGAAAATCTACTTGAATTTGCTGATCGGTCAGACTAGAAGACAAATCCACTTTAAACTTTTCTTTAAAAGATTGATATGGGAAAAATCAAACTTTAATCATGCCTTCTTCTCAAACCCTTAGCGACCTTCATAGTAGACAAAACTTTCATTCTATCAGCAGATCTTACTCACAGTGCCGTTACTCACCTCAACATTCATAAACATTTAAGAATCTCAATACCTATCACAAATAAAGAATTACGGAAGATGGAGTAAGGAAGACTTTTTATTAGTGAAAAATATATATGTACATTATTTTTAAATATATATATATATATATATGGGGCACATGTTTATAATTTTCACTTGAGATGTCAATAAATTTAGGCCAATTCTTATTTGAATTTGTGCAAAATTTTATTTATTTATTTATTTTTAAATTAAGCCTATAATATGACATAACTATAAAAACAAATAAAAAATTATTGAATATGAATATTAGATTAATAGATATCTATCCAAACATTCAAATGTTACAAATAAATAAAAAGAAAAGTGGAAAGTATAAAAGAAAAAAGTATCATGTGATCATTTTACACTTTAAGGTATATGATTTTTTATTTTTAAAAAAAACATATTTATAATTTGCACTGTTAGCAATTTGAGAGTCCATAACCCTAACGTTGTTAGTGTCTATTGATGTGACGCTTATGTGGCAATAGTAACACTTATGTCATATAAGTGTAACATCAGCAGACATTAAAGACGTTAGAGTTGTGGATTCTAAATTGTTAACGATGTAAATTACAGATATGTTTTTGTCAAAAAAAAATTCCACAAATCTCAAAGTGTAAAAAAATCAAATTACATAATACTTTTTTATATTTTCCCCAAAAGAAAATGTACATGACATGATTGCTATATAATCACGGCTAAGGTTATCTTATTACTAAATTAACTCGATATATATAGAGAAAGAAAGAGGATTGAATTTTTAGTATTTAAAAAATAATTATTTTGTTATGTTTTTCAATTAATATTGATGAGGCAAAATTACTTCATTTCATTTTTAGAGAATCCCTAGTATGAGTGTGATGAAATAGAGCCCGTAAACAAAGAAAAAATAGATTAAGAGCTCCCCAAGACGGACTCAGTGGGGAGTTTCCGATGCCTAAATCAGTAGGCTAAAGGAGAAAAAAAAAAAAAAAATTGCAAAGAGAAGAAGAGTTGATGATGAGATATGAATCCCCTTTACCTTGTTCTTACCTTAATATAGAGAAAATGTAGGCTCTAAGACACATATCTTTATGTTATTAAAAAATATTGGAAACTATTTTTATCCCTTATCAAATAGTAATTTACCATATCATTTAGTTGTTATAAAAAATAATTACTACACACTCTTAAATTCAATAGTTGAAATCAAATCTCAATTATCAAATTTTATTCTTAACCCTTGAACTAAATGAGGCCTTCCTTTTACTCCGTTAGATAAATTGTTCAAAAATAATAAAATTTACATTTAAAAATCTAATTAAAGTAATATAAAATAAGGTATTTTGTATGGTTACTTTGTTTTTAACAAAGTAAATTTACTTTATTTTATTGACTATTATGAAAAAAAAAATGGCTCTTTTACAAAAAATTATAATTTTCTTATATTTTTTCGTAAATTAAACTATTTTTTTATAATTTTTCTTCATTGCGAAAAAAGTTTTAATTTTACGAAAATATAATTTATTTTATGTGAAACAATAATTTTATGAAAAAGTTCATAAATTAACAAAAAAAATAAATAAATAATTTCGTAATTACAAAAAAAAAAAATAGCTCTATTACGAAAAATCACAATTCTCTTATATTTTTTCATAAGTAAAATTAATTTTTCGTAATTCTTCTTAATTGCGAAAAAAGTTAATTTTATGAAAATATGACTTATTTTGTGCAAAACAATAATTTTAAAAATAAATTCCTAAATTAGCGAAAAAGAAAAATAATTTCATTAATTTTATTTCATTTCGTTAATTTCATTCATTTCGTAAAGTTAATTAATGAAATTATTTTGTTAATTTTATAAAGTTAATTAATGAAATTATTTCGTTAATTTCGTAAGTTAATTATTAAAATTATTTTTCTACTTTATTTCGTTAATTTCATAAAGTTAATTAATAAAATTATTTTTTTATTAATTTAGAATTTTTTTCGTAAAGTTATTATTTTATACAAAATAAGTCATATTTTCATAAAATTAAAATTTTTTTCTCAACTAAGAAGAATTACGAAAAAATAATTTAATTTACGAAAAATATAAGAAAATTGTGATTTTTCATAAAATAAAAAAAAAATCATTTTTTTCATAAAGTAAAATAAAGTAGGTTTATTTTGTTAAAAATAAAATAAGCTAGAAAACACCTATAAAATAAATATTGTAAATTGAAAGAAATTCTTTTGAGAAACAATATGCTCAATACATGTTTTGACTTTCAATCTTCCATTTCTTGAAAAAACAGAAACAAGTCTTGAGAAATTGGATATTGTAAACCTTTAATTTAAAAGACTATTTGATACATTAATAACAAAACCAATTATATTTTTACAAAAACTTGATTAATATAATTATTTATATTTATGAATATTATCAATAACTATTTTATAAAATAAATTTGTCTTGCCCTACAGTTAACTCTAAAAATTAACAATTAAATTATTTTAATTCATATTCTTGTAAATAAGTTTTTTTTTTTTTTTTTAAATCCATCTCGTAAATAAGTTTTAAAATAACAAGAATGTGTTTTAAGATCAAACAATAAAAATAACCTAAATCGATAGTATATAAGTATTTGATATCATCAATCTTCAATATTAATAATCAAATATACAGATTACAAAAACCGTCAATTCAAAAAAAAAAAATATATATATATATATATATATATATAT
>CATKHJ010415794.1:0-13001 GCA_949750685.1 Vernicia montana | reverse complement strand
TGGGCCTTATAACATTAACCAATTGTAAGATGACAATTCATTAGAATTATGAATGATATTGATGGGAATGGATTGATATAGTTGGTTGGTTCCGATCTTGGGAGATTGTATGATAGGGATATAGATAATTGATTGTTTGATTGATGAGGTTCCTACGGGTTTTCGGTGGCCTTAAGCCTACCCATGCCCTAGGATCGTCGCGGATTGAGGAAGGAAATCGGGTCGTGACATTTAATTTATCGGTTAAGTTCCCGAGGCGTTCTTCTTCTCCATTCCTCGGAAACTCAAGTGATTAATGTAATAGCTCATTTTCTATTAAGTCTTTTTGTATAGATGATTATTCAAATATAGATGCTTCATGGTAATGTATTGAATGGTATATGTAATGGAGATAGTCTTATGGGCCTTTTAAGCATTAAGCTTTCGAACATGGCATTGTAATTGGATACTGAATGATATTGATGAGAATGGATTGGCATAGTTGTTTGATTCTGATCTTGGGAGATTGTATGATATGGATATAGATGATTGATTGATTGATGAGGTTCATACGGGTTTTCGGTGGCCTTAAGCCTACCCATACCCTAGGATCGTCGCGGCTCGGAAGCCGGGTCGTGAAAGATACTCACCTCTACTTAAAAGTTTTCATGCACCAATATTTCTCACTATCATCATGCTCATATTCTTCTCTTTGTTCACCTCAATTAGCTACAAAATTAACTACATGTTATTATCCTTTAACTGTGATTAACAACTATTGATATATATTTATTCATTAACCTTAATTTAGTAGTCTTTAGCTAATTTCATCATTAATTCACATAATTGAATTGAATTTCTATTAATATCAAACTAGAACATTAATTACAACTTAATTAATTTACTTGTTATTTATTATCATATAAATAATTCTAATTTCATATGTCCTTTAGCTAATTTTTATAATTAATTCACATTACTGGCTTGAATTCTTATTAATACCAAATTAGAATATTAATTACAATTTAATCCACCACTAACGTTGATATTACCTTTCAATTCCTAATTATAATTTATTGATTTTTGGTACCTAACCAATGGTTAATTGATTAAGCTTTACATTTGTAT
The DNA here is from genome assembly GCA_949750685.1 of Vernicia montana. NCBI lineage: Eukaryota > Viridiplantae > Streptophyta > Magnoliopsida > Malpighiales > Euphorbiaceae > Vernicia > Vernicia montana. The sequence goes on along the minus strand of CATKHJ010415794.1, from coordinate 11,894 downwards.
ACATCTCAATTAATTCATTTTAGCTTAAAATAAAATAATTTTCTATTTTCCTAATCCTAATTAGAGTTCTAATTATAATGTAGATAATAAATCAACTAATTAATGAATTTACTGTTAAATTCTAGCCAAACAACCCTTAATACACTTCAGATATATCTAAAACATACTAATTTTAATTTTTGTCTATTTCAATCTCATTTGGCCAAAATACATGCCTCAAATTTTCAACCAATTTCTTTGCCAATCAACATATTTTAACTTCAAGTCAATTATCAATCAATCTAACTAAACTTAATTTATATCTATACAAAATAATAATAATAATAATAATAAATCATCTTCCTCCATTGCTTTTACCTTAGCCGAATGCCATATTTAAAATCCCCATTTCATTTCTTGTCAATTCAAATAGATCATTCAATTCTAAGTTCAATCTCACTCTTAGTAAGCTTAATTAAATCTATTCCTCATACATGTACTAATTACAAACATCCTCTTTATTATTTTCCATGTTGGCTGAAGCATGTACCACCAAAAATACAATAAACTATTCCACCTAAATAACTAATATTACTCAACAATCAAACTAGAAAATTAAATAGATAATTGTTACCTTTGGTTTAATTTTTGTTGTCTTTGAATTGAGAATGACTGAACCTTCTTTCTTCAATTTCTATTAATTCCTTTTAATCTTCTTAACAATATGGAATGGAGAAGAGTGGACAGTGGAATGAAGGATTAGAAGTAGTTTTATAGCTTGATTTTTAGTGGATTCTAGATGTTGATGTTCAATTGGTTTCAAGTGGTTAAAACTAATCATTTATTGCCACCTCATTTTAATATATATATTTTTTCTTCCTTATCCTTTCATTACCGACTTACCTATATATTTAATTGAGTATATTATCTTTTTTATATTTTATAAAAATACCACTAACTTATTTCTTTTCCTCTTTTCCATTTTTCCTTTCATTCTTTAAGTGTTTTTCATTCTTTTTTAAGCTTTAATTCTTTATTTTAAATAAAATTATAATTTTTCAATAACAATCAATTTGTTAATAATTAATTAGCCTATACACATATATGTACATAATATTAATTTTCAATTAACAATTTAGCCTAATCATGAAAACTAGTGTTGTTAACTCTCTAGGGTTTAGGGTTTCAAATTCCTAGAGTTTCTTTATCTCCATTTCCATTTCATACTCCCACATACCTCTAGTCCAGGTTTTGGAGTATTACACTTTGGTTCATTAGTCCTAGAGTTGTCTCAGGACTGAAAGATCTCGAGTTTCTTTGGTTTATTAGTACTAGAGTTGTCTCCAGAGCGGTTTCAAGATTGAATCCTAGTCGAAGCCAAATTTACCAAAAAATAAGTTTATTTTGTGTTAAGTATATAATGCATTTGCAAGTTTTATCTATTTGTCAAATTAAATTGTAGCCCTACTATATAGAATTCATTTGCAAATTAACTCAACTACACCCAGTTTTGTATATATTATTTTTGAGACTATCCATTTCATGAAATTAAAGATGTAAAATTCAAATGAATGTGTGTACACTGAATATCTCAATTGTGCATTTGTAAATTACTTTCATATAAAAATTGGTCACATCATCTAAGCTCTTAAATTATATTTGGGAACCATTTGATCTTCAAGATATAGTACTTCTTCAATATATAGAAAACAAAGTGATGTATTTACATTTCATAATCAAATATGAATAGGATAAAGAAGCAGCAACCAACCTAAGCTAAAAGAATTTCAATCACCATCTAAGGCTTTGAACATTGGAAGTCTCTCTAGATGTCCTCAACTTTATAGCTTCACATCTACTATCCTCTTAATTAAACTAAAACTTGTCTATGTTAGTTCGCGATTATACTTTTGATGAGGGATCTTTGCAAAGTCTTGTTGCAGAAATGGCTTGTGCGTCCAGTATGGTCATTATTTGAGGTACTTATATGCCACCAAAGACGATGATTTCTGCACCACATGAAAACAAACATATAACTACCAGAACATTAATAGTTGAAAGGGATATGCTTGTCTCAGTTTTGTGTTAGAAAATCATACCAACCCCCTTCTCGAATAGACAAATTGGGCATCATAATATCATTCATATTTAGAAGAAATATATCTCAAACATACAGGTAGTTGGTGGGCACATAGACATAGCAGAGCTCTTTGTCAGCCATACTCCTCTGAAGAATGATTGTAGAAGTTATAAATCCAAATGCATATTCCCCTAAACGAGGATGTCTTATGATTACCACTTCCTTAAAGGCCGAAGTGCTCTGATTTGCAAGTGAAGCCATGTGACTTTGAGCTTTATAGACTGAAAGATATGATTGCAAGATACATGATCAATACTTACCTGGAGATATGGCTGCACTAATTTGCTTTAAGGTAGAATATATATAGCTTATGAGGGACATTTTCTTGATAAACCATTCCCCAATAGTAAGAACAAAAGCTCCCAACTATGATGATATAAAAATTCCAACTAGAAATATAAAAGCGATGGATGCAGCAAACCCAAGCCCTACAAGACTGCTGCATCAGTCTCGTAATGAAAACTAACACAATGCTTATTATCCAAAAACCTTTGAAATTAAAAACAAAAGTTTGAAAAAGAAATGTTGGTCACTAAGGAATTAGCATGACTTAACATCTTAGACCTCAAATTGACTAGAAAACTAATCATTTGATTTCTAGAGCTCAGTGATAATGTTCTGAATAATGATTTGCTAGTTGTGTTCAAACTGATTTGCTTTTGAATGGAGATCAAAACTTGTCTGCATGACAATCCAACATTAAACAATAGATAATTTCATTTAGTTTCTTTCACAATATTTCCTGCAAAGAACTATATGATTAGAGCTCAATATTTTTTTCACTAACTTTGAGGCCACCTAGTGTATAAAATTTCAACTAAATGTTGCACTTGTAAGTCAATCATTTTCTACAAAGAATAAAAATTTACTATACCTAGCTTGGTGAAGACTAAGTTTTATATGACTTATTCCAAGGAGAAGGAAAGGGAAAATAAAACCAAAATCACTAGGTTCAAGACTTCGTCTAATAACAGCTTATAGCTCAAATTGTATGCAACAAAAACTCAAAGTTGACGACTATCGAGATTCACAAAGTCTAATTCATAAGAAGTCACAATGGTCTACTTACCAAAAATATTGATTCACAGATGATCATAGACTAGAGAGAAGAAACCATCCACAAAATGAATAAAACCCCAAGTGACGTAGAATGTGACAACTATTGGAAGAAGAATGACACTGCCAATAATGTTAAATTTTATCATGAACATATATAGTCAGAAACTACCAAATACTTGTCCACCTTAACAGAAGGAGTGTGTGGTTAATTTAGTCATATTTATGAAAGGTTCCTCAACTAAATTTATATGTTAAAGATTATTGTGAAGTGAAAACAATCTTAGATATAAATTATGATATAGAATTCATATAATGCTAATAAAGCAAATAATACTGTTGTGCCACAAACTAAAAGGACTCACCATCCTGTCATAAACTTTTTTGAAATCCAATTGTGTATTAATTTGGATAATGCCTATGCAAGAGAGCAAAGGAAACTACATTAGTGTCATTTTCAAGGAGAGGATTAAATTTAACATGAGCTAGAGAAGCGAAAGAAAGTTGAAATCTGGCAAATAATTAAAAATTTATCTAGCAATAGCTAGTTTACACAAGTTATTCTTTCTCTATCAGCGAAAAGAAACTCTTAAACTTCAAGTTCCACATTCCAGGGAAAATTGAGTTCATATGGGAGCACTAATATTCTACTAGTTTTTGTTTTTAAATGCTATTATTGTCCATGCTGCTCAAATTAACTCAATTGAACTTAAATCCCAAACAAGTAGGGGTCAACTATATAGACCCAGTTTAGGTTGTATCTTCAAAAAGGTTTAGGGCCTACTAAGGCCTGTTTCACTACTTCTTTCCATGTCATCTTAGGCTTTCCAAGTCTTGTCTCATTGTTGTTTTCCCTAATTCAGACTAAATCCCTAAAGGCATCAGGTTAGAGCAAATTTATAAATAAAGAGACAATATGATAAGAAAATTTATGAGTCACATGAATCTGGTATATGACTCTTTGTCTAATGGTCCAGAGGTATAGTTTGTGCTCTTTTATTCATCTTTTAAGGGTTGTATACAAGGAAACATGCTCAACCTAGGATTGGCATGTTCACTTTCACCACACATCCAAGTTCATGCCTTTATCGTTAGGACAAATATTAAGGCAATATGGTTTACTGTGAAAATAGAACAGGTATGACAATGTATATCTCCTATTCCAAGGTTTTCATTCCAAATTCATGCTTTAGTTAATCAAATAAAATTTAACAGTAGTTCTAAAAATAAATATTATTTTTCACTTAAATTGAAGTTATTCAAATGTAAAACATCAAAATTTGATATTTTTTGTATATACCAAATATTCCATTTCAAGAATGGATTAAAACAGGAACTGATTTTCTATAGCTAACTTCATTATGATGAAAACAAATGTAAGGGTAAATTACTAATAAGTTTGGTTATTCCTATTCAAAATTTCACCATTTCTGATCACTTGAACTAAAAATTCTGAATTTGAATAAAACCTTTGCCAAATGATCACAATGAAAAGAATAAACTTGATATATGAAGAATTTAGCAATTAAATGTAACATCATAAAAACAGAATTTTTGTTAGGTTCTAAGAACCACATATACAACTATATAAGCTGAGTCACAACTTGTAAACAGATGTTTAGTGAATAATAAAGAAGTTACTTTTGTCCAGTACTTGTTTTCATTTGCATTATTGACTTTTCCTCCATTTTCCCTTCTTTTCTTATTAACCAAACATATTTCCACCATATTAAAACGAGAAGGCATTTAACGGACACAACACAAATCAAAATCAACATCTTATCCATAAAAACAGCTTGAAATTTTCCTTAATAGTGTGCAATTATGGATAGTATAAGCCAGAAATCCTATTAATGAAAAATAAAATTCGCATAAATAAAATAGAGTGATTGTGGACTTCGACGCTAGAAAGCAGATGGGAAGGTGCACCGGCAACGGGAGAAGAAGGTGAAGACGTTTTGGACTTAGTGTTTTCGGGAATTTCAGCGGTTGGTATAAGCCGTTCTAGATCTCCCTCCATCTCCATATCTCTTGTTGCCATTTTCTCTCTCTCTTTATTTGGCTTTTCTTTTGTATATAAGCTGTCTATTTTTTATTTATTATAATTATTATTTTTTAATATCGATTTTTAGCTTTAGCTTCACCCCTTAATTCTGTCTCTTGTGTTAACGAACAATAGGAATTTAGAATTTGTTGTGGGCACTGGGAACTAGGAAAGGATAGGAGAGGAGGCATTTTAATTTAACCAAACAACGTAGTTTTAATTCGCTGTTGTTGTGGACCATTTAAATCAAGCTACAAAACTAATTAAGTTAACAAACTCAAGCGCACATATGATTTGGTTAGCTAAATGGCTTTAAATTCTCACGAATAAGATAAATTTGGCTTAAAATTTGGAATTCAAATTTAATTTATTTTAAATTATTTTTAAATATATTAAATTTGAATTATAAATATACCTATGATATTTCATGTTCATTTGAAAAAATATAAATGAGAAAAAATGGTTTTTATTTATTTATTTTAATTTATGAATAATCACTATAAAAATTGATCATGGTTTATTAAAATTGAAATAATTATGTCATCCTCATGTAACTGAAAGAGTTTGAAGTTCCATTCTTCATATTATACTATTAAATATTAATAAATTTAAAATTATTGAATGGAATGAATGTCATTAGTCTTATAACTTTACAAACACTGATGATTCGTTCAACAGAGAGAAAAATATAATTTATATTAATTGACACGAATTAACCATTGTTGGTGTATATTTTGGCTCAAAGGGTAATATGGTAATTTGCAAGCATGCCAGGTGCGAGTAAAGGTACACGAACCTGTGAATTACGCCATTTAGACTTCTAGGATCAGATGATTGTGAGTAGTCAAGTTTCCTTACCACAATACGCTTGAACCCTCAATATCAATTAATAAACAGTAATTAAAGGAACAAAGTAACAACTATGGAAAAAGAGAATTTTTATTAATTGAATGCAGTAATTACAAAAAGCTTAGAAAACTTGAAGGTTGAAGGTTGAAGAAGATAGATTTTGCCCATTAGGGATGATAGAAGGCACTGAGCCTATTGGGTGTTGGATTGATTGGGGTTTGTACAGGAGTTACAACTTAAGATGCGTCTGGATTGAGGTTAAAAATGTATAGTGTAATAATTTACAAGTGTAACTATTAATGAAATAATAGTTACAGGTGTAACAGTTAAATTATTAATTTTATCTGGCAAATCAAGGGTAATGGATAAGTTATTAATATGGTTAATTGAGTTTTGTATAAAATATTAAAAAAAAAATTAATGAAAAACTTAATTAAAAAAAAAAAGACATTTTCACAATTTTTTACTAACTAAAACAAATTATATATTTTTTAAGGAAAAAACCTATCGTATTTTAATGAATAAAGCAATACTATAAAAAAAATAAAATAAGAAACCTACAATCAATCATAATTTACAACTAAACAAAATTAAAAAAATAAATCTCCAATTAAATAATTTTATAAATGAAATCCAAATTCAAAACAAAATCAATTCCATAAAAAAGAAAAAACTTTTCCTTTTCCTTTTCTAATAGACAGTCGCGCCTCTTTTTTGCGCATTTATTTTTGTTACAGGTTTTTACCCTAGTCTCTTCTAGGTTAATGAATTAAAATTTAAGTGGGAGTAATTGTTAAGGAAGCTAAACATTAACATTGATATCTAAAAGCTTACCAAACAAGGTTAAAGAGGATTAAAGTATTACAGGAATAACACTTAACCCCTTTTAACCTTGATCCAAACGCACGTTTAAATACTTCCTAAGGAAATAACTGCTCCACCAACTCTAAAATTCAATAACTGTTGCTCTACTTCCCTAGGATGACTCAACTGTTGGTAACCTCCAGTAACTGTTAAGGATATTCTCTAGAATTCTCCATAGTTCTCTGGAATATTAATCGTCTCTTAATAGCCAACTTTGTTTTGCAAGCATACATGGGCTTCTATTGTTTCTTTTGGGCTTGACTCATTAATGGGCCCTTTTAATGAATTTGACCCAAAAAATAATTATGGTGCAAACAATGTCCCTCGCATACAAGTTGATTGAAAATACATACATTGTTATATACATACATTCTTGATTTTTTGTTTGTTGGTTTTTAGCTATTGATTAAATGTTTAATTTTATGAATGAATGTTTTTAGTTCGGAGTAAAAGTGACTTTTTTAAATGGTGCGTTGAATTAAATTTTAGAACTCCTATTTGTCATTGTAAAGCTATAATTTGTAGTTTGAATAGAGAATTCAATGACCCAAATCAAGGAAAATGGTGATGAAATTGACATAAGAGAATATTATGTGTGGTTATTTATGGATGACTTTGAGTTGGAACTTTATCATACTCTTTGATTAGGTATTAACATTGTTGATTATGAAAATGGATTGAAAAGAAATTATAAGTAATATGCTTTATGGTTCAAAAATTTTTGCCAAAAAGAAAATGTAACCCTTTTTTTTGTTGTACTCTCAATGATTCAGGCATTATTAATTTAATGACATCACATGCAATGCTGCAGGGAACTGTTAATTTCAAATTTTATTATTGTATATTATCTATTAATTCCTGTACAAATTTAAATTAAATTTTATCAATGTATTGTATTTAATTTTATTATTACATGTTTAAATAAGAAAAAAATAATTACATTGTACGAAATATCATGTTATGTCTCGCTAAAGTTGGAGACTATTGGTTCTTCTGCTTGCTCTTTTCATTGGAATCTGAATGTTTGATGTCTTCTGCAAATGTACTCTTCAATGAATCAGTAGTGTCTTCTAAGAATCCTTCTGAAATACAATTTGATAAACATAATTCTCAGTAACTCAGCCAAGTTGTAACAATAGCATATCGAATAACTAAAGTTTCAATGAACTGAATTTGAGTATATATGTTATGCCATAGTAAATGGTTCGCAACTTGAAATAGGCAATGCCTAAATATAATTTGAATCACAGATTCAAAAATTTGAGCTCAAAAGGCATATGCATATAAAATCTTAAAGTCAAGTGTCACGAAACATTATAAAATTTATTAAAATACTTGAACCCTTAAAATATTAAGGTTCAACAACACTCAAATTAATCAAATAGGCCTTAATAAATATAGAAGGGCCCTCATTTTAATTCCTGAAGCCATATCCAATTAAAAAAAAAAAACACTCCCCACACACAAATGCTCATATCCAAGCAAATCACCAGAGACTAAACTCCTAACTTCTAAAGAACTTTATAAATAGTTAAAACTCCCAACAAATTGAAAGAAAAGCCAAAAAGAAAAACAGAAAACAGTGTTGAAAATAAAAAGAATTGAATACAGTGTTGACATTTTGTATTGCATCAGTAAACCAAATCATCAATAATCAAAGAAAAGTGAAAGCACCAATACCAATACCTTGATATCTGCAGGATTAATGAAGATTTCTTCAGCAGTAGCGAAAAGAAGAGCCCTGTAAACTAATTTTAAACTAATTCTTAAAATCTAAAGTATGATTTGTGGTGGATTTTAGCATGTGTATATATTTTATTTAAAATTTTTGTAAAATTTATTTAAGATTTATAAAATTTAATATAAATTAAAACAAAATTAATTTTAAAAGACTTACATCTTTAATCAATTGATCAAGAACAGGAAGAGCATGGCCTTCTCTAAAGTCAATCTAGTGAGCAACACCAGTTTCTTCAATGACAGGTAGACCTAATTCATAATTTTCATTATTAATGTCCATAGCCGATATTTGAAACATTCAAGTCCATAGTTATATATTTAAATTAATAGGGGTAACTGTTAATTAAACCTTAATGTTAATTAATCCTCTTCTATAGCAACAAATTAAAGAATGTGATATATATAATTAAATCAATACCTTGCCATCATCAGAAAGAGCAAGAGCAGTGGCAATAAAAGAGTAGCCAATATAAACACCTATTTCCATTGTGTTCTTAGCATTAATTAAATGAAAGGTGGAGATTTACCTGATCATAAATCTAGCTGCACCAACGAGAGAGAGCGCAACATGTGAGCATAGACACTTAGAGAGAGAGAGAGAGAGAGTATAAAACCAATGTAACACCTAAGATTTTGATTGTGTATATATACCTTGTATTCGAATGATTGAGTTAAGTTATATATTATGTATGGCATATATACATTCCTTTGATAATTATTCTATAATGATGTTATTGATCTTGAGCCTTAGATGTTATGTTTGTGATGGTATGGAACTCTTGGGATGAGTAATGTTCATGTTTTGTGTATTAAGAATTATTTTGATACCTTGGAATGAGTTTGGGAGTTAAAAGAAATGAAGTTTTGGACTGTTACAGGCTTGAACACTCGTTCCAAATGCTTCTGTGTGAACAATAGCAAATTTTAAATTTTGGTTGAACGCCCCTTCAAAAGAGTTGAACGCTCGTTCATGTTAGTGAACCTTCGTTCAAAATACCTATGCACGAACAATATTATTTCTGGAATTAAAGATGAACGCTCATTCAAAGGGATGAATGCTCGTTCAAGGTCGGGAATTATAAAAGGACAACAACAGTCCCAAAATAAGAAAATCATATCTAAACTCATTTATGTCGGTTCCAACAAATCCCAAACCTTACCAAAATCATTTATTACTCCTCCAAGGCCAAGATTAGTCATTAATACATAAAGAATCAAAGGATATACAACATCTATGAGGATTTCTTCTTGATTCTTAAAGAGATTTGGGGTTTGGTTGAGAAAGACATTTCAAGGTAAATGTTTAATCCTTTATAAATTTTTATGGGCTTTGTTATTAGTTTGTTATAGCACCTTCCTTGAGTTAGATAAAAGCTAATTATAGTGTTAATTGTTATTGATAGATTGTTTGGGTGATTTTTGATAGAACCCTAGAAATTTTTCTTGGAAGAATGAGTACATCTTTTAAGGGTTTTGTGTTGTTATTGCTATTAGATATGAGATTAGATAATTCTTTCATTGAAGTGGAGAATTCATCTTTAGAATTGGAGTTTATGAGCTATAGATTAATGGTGTTATTGGCCATTTTTGTGTAGGCTAAAGTTTGGAGAATTTCCATCCAAGATAAATAGTTTAAGCTTGGATTGGAGTAAATTGCTGTAGAGGTGAGTTATAAAATATATTTATGCATGTGAACTACCTTAAATGAATGTTATTCTTGTTGAACCTTTAGATGCCAAGATTGGAATCGAAATTCTTTTATTGTTCATTTATCATTGTAATTGTTATTAGTCTTAAATAACAATTTGATTCATTGATGTTGAATTATTGAAACATTTGATTTAATGATGGCTATTTGGGCTAATATTTATTGATATTGTATCTACCAAGCCTTAACCAAGATAAACCTATTATGATAGAACGCCTCTACTAATGGGGGATAAACCATCAGGCCGTGTGCACTAGTGACTCAATTGATAGAGTCCAATATGTTAGTGTTCTACCTAGAGAGAACTATGTGCTCTAGGCGTATATCCGGCTAGATATACGTTAAAAAGGGAGAAGTTACTGCCCTCAATGAATGTAGGGATGCTTATGGGGATGGTGGTTTTGTCCTGCCCATTTGTATTCCACTATGATGAAATGTATGTTATTGTTCTATTAAAGTTGATATGTTATGATGCCATTCTTTGTGGGCACATTATTGTTATTATTATAACCCATGTTGATAACTTGTTATTTCCATTGATGTTTATCTGTTGAATCTCCTATTGTTATCTTTGAGAACCCACAGGTATAAATATACTTCATAATATCATTAAGTTGAAGGCTTAGCCTTCTTCAATTGTGATTTTCAAGTGCTAGAGTTGAGGAGGATAGGTTGGTTGGTGATAGAGCTTCTTGATTCTTTCTCTATAAGAAGCTATATTGATGTATTGTTTTGGACTCTTTTTTTATTGTTAATTGTAATAGTTGAAAGTTTATTCTATAGCGCTCCATAGTATAATGTTAAGATGCAAATATAGATAGAATGATTCTTTAGATGGTTTGATGTATTGTTTTGCCTTTGTTCATTATGGATGATCGTTATGTTTAAACTTTGATCCTTAGAAAATAATGGAATGGTTATGTATTAAATGATAACATTGTAATACCCTAGCCTTATAATCAAATTGATTTGCATGAATATGGATTAAATTTATTCTTTATGATGATATGAAATGTGAATTGAATGTAATTCCATGAGGAATGAGTATATGTGTATATGAATAAGTATATGTGATTAATATGCTGTGAGGCCTCGCCGGAACGCCCCTCCCCTCGCTCGTGGGGGAAAATGCCTTAAGGAAAGGCGAGAGCGATTTTTTAAGGGAGGTTAAGGAACGGGTTTCGGTGCTCACGATTGGAAGCGGCAATCGCCTCGAAAAATTGATTTGACTTTGAAAAAGATTCGGGAGTCGCCACCCTAATTTATTTTAAATGGGAAAATTAAGGAAAAACCCAATTTGATTCCAATTTTATTAATCTTTTGATTAATTTACCCAAGGATAAAATCACTAATCTTCGAACCAAGTTTGAGCTCGGGGACTAGGTTTTTGGTTTTGAATAATCTCGATTTGGCATTTAAATTTGATTTGACTTTTGAAAAAGGATTTCATGGATGATGGATATTGATGACAATTTATAATGCATGAGCATGGCATATTTATGAGACAGGAAAAA
>CATKHJ010415640.1:0-17386 GCA_949750685.1 Vernicia montana | reverse complement strand
ATTTAAAAAAATATATAGTTAATAATTAAAACATAATTCTAAAATACAATTTGAAATAATAATTCTAATTAATTTTTATCTTCCTCATATTTCTATTTAATTTTTCATAATTAATAATAAATATAATTAAAAATATATATTATTCATAATAAATATAATAATATCATTTATAATATACATTATACACTTATATTATATATATTAATTATTTATACATTTCGTTTAATTATTTCATCTACGTTAATTATTCATTATATAAAATATAATTTTCCTCTTAAAATTATTAATTATTAATTATCTTAAATATAACATAATAATTATTATATTAATTTATTTTATATAATTATTTAAATTATCTAATTTTTCTATTACTTATATTCATTTATAATAAATAATATAAAAAATTATAAAAAAAAAAGAGAGAGAGAGAGAGAGAAAGACTCAAGTAACAAAAAAAAAAAAAATTTGAAAAACAAAGCATTTGTAACTTGTATAGTACAAAAAAAAAATATCCAGTCAGTTCAGTCCAAAAAAAAATCTAAATTTAGAATTAATTTTAAAAAAACTTAAAATTAGAAATATTTTTAAAAACTGGTAAATATTTTATAAAAAAAATAATAAAATTGTAAATTGGCCACTTTTGGAATTTTTTTTTTCTCGTGTTGAAAGCAGGGGGTATCGTATAAAGTCCGCTTCTCTTTACGATCCTACGCGATCTTTCCACTTTCCTTCTTCCTCTCGTGTATATCACGAGATTCACTTCAACTCTCTACTGCTTTCTCTCTCTCTCTCTCTCACACATTCATTTCATTATATTTTGCTCTCTCTCTTTGATTTGAACAAACTAGAGAGAAAAATGGCTGGTAAGAATTTGGAGAAGATGGCATCCATTGATGCACAATTGAGACTATTGGCTCCACGCAAAGTTTCTGAGGATGACAAGTTAGTTGAGTATGATGCTCTGTTATTGGACCGTTTTCTTGATATCTTGCAGGATTTGCATGGGGAGGATATCAAAGAAACGGTATATACAAATTGTTTTTTTCCTTTCTAGAAATGCTTGTTTTTGTGTTTCAAGTGATTGTTTTAGCTTCAGTGATTGTGTTGTTGATGCCAGTTGTTAATTATGAAATGTATTATATGATAATATATCAAAATCTGTTAGGTACCCATTTCAATTTCTTATCTTTAAATGCTTAAATGAGATTAAATTCACTCTTTCAAAGGGTGGTTTAACCATTAAAAAGATTCTTAGTGGTTTAACAATTAAAAAGATTCTTACTCACTTTTACTTAATTGCCTTCACTTGCGGTTGCAGCCAGGCTAGCTTTACATGCATATTAATTAGTTTATGAAAAATTTTAAAAACTTTTGGAAAGAAATGCATATATATAGATTTTGCCAAATATCAATAAGCTCTTGGAAATGAAATGGAGGCTGTGATTAATCTGTTTTTAGTAAAGTCCTGGAGTGACCATAATGTGCAAGCTTAATCTTTCATGTTTACAAGCAACTTACTGGTTCTTAAAGTTGTATGTGATCTTTAGGTTCAAGACTGTTATGAAATTTCTGCCGAGTATGAAGGGAAGCGTGACCCTCAAAAGTTGGAGGAACTTGGGAAAGTCCTAACAAGTTTGGATCCTGGGGATTCAATTGTTGTTACAAAATCATTTTCTCACATGCTTAACTTGGCCAACCTGGCTGAGGAAGTTCAAATTGCTTACAGACGAAGGATTAAATTAAAGAAGGGAGATTTTGCTGATGAGAACTCAGCAACTACCGAATCAGACATTGAAGAAACCTTGAAAAAGCTTGTGGTGCAATTGAAAAAGTCTCCGGAAGAACTTTTTGATGCTTTGAAGAACCAGACTGTGGATTTAGTCTTAACTGCACACCCTACTCAATCTGTTCGTAGATCTTTACTTCAAAAGCATGCACGGTTAGTATACCCAGTGTTTCTATGCTGAAGATGGTGGCACTAGATAGAAGTTTCTTCCCTTGGATATTTGATGATATTATGTTCTTTTTCTCATTTTCAGGATACGGAACTGTTTAACTCAGCTGTATGCTAAGGATATTACTCCAGATGATAAGCAGGAACTTGACGAAGCCTTACAGAGGGAGGTATCTACATGCCAATGCTATGCTTTCTTACATTTTCTTTTTTGACTTGTCCACTTCTCTGCAGAAGGTTAATAATCATGATATCCATGAAATACATGTAGGGAGGCAGTGAAAATAAATATTGCTTGGTCTTCCATCTACTTTATTCAAAGTAATCAATGTTGTCACCTTATTGGCTGTCTCCCTAGATTATGTGCATGCCATTTGAATTAATAAAATTGGCAGTCTTGCCTTTGGGAATTATGTAAATGTCTCCAATCACATTAAGTAGACTTCCCTGTAGAGGCCCCCTAACCAGAAATCTACGAAGATTCCAAGAAAAGGATTCTGTCCCACAGAAGTTGGTAGAGAAAATTTTGATTCTTGAAATTTTGGCTTCCTTTCATTAAATGCTCCACATAACTGCTAGTTCTGCATAATGCTCTGTTCCTATAAGAACTATGGCTTGTGAAAATTCAATTTGTGTCAAAAGTGTTTGAAAATTGCATGTTTTGGCACACACTGTCTAAAGACCATTCTATCATATAAATCTTTGTTGGCTTTGGAATCTAATTTACGCCAAGAACTTATCCTTGTATTCTTAAAATCCAAATGATTAAACTTGAATTTCATGTCCATTTGATAATTACTCTTATCCTTCTTCTTCTCTCTCTATTCCCTCACACATGCGTGCGTGCTTGTGCGCACAAACACGCAACACATAGCTGCATGTCAAACTTCAATGTCATATTTGCATGCCTGTTATGAGTGTAAAATTGGAAGAAGTTGAATATTTGAAAGTGTGATAAAAAGAAAGAAAGAAAGAAAGAACGAACCCATGCTTGGAATCAGTACATTTTGGGTTGTTTGTATGACAATAGAATGAACTGCTAGGTTAAATTAGTTTTGAAAATTGCTCGAGATAAAACTATTTTACATTTTTGCTAAAAAATTGTTCCAATTCCAGTATCAATGTCCATGGTTGTTCGAGTTGCCGTCCTAGGGGTTCCTTCTAGTCTGTTATCGCTACTAATCCTTCGCTTTTCGAAGCAGTTGAAGTGTTCAGGTGGGAAGCCCACCCCTCAGGAGTATTTGTCTTCCAGCTCGTTTACTTGGATGTACTTTCTTTGGAGTATAGTTCTATTCCATCTAAAGTGGCAGTGGAAGTTAGAGTGTTGTTCCAGGCGAGCGAAAAGGTAGAGTACATAAGAGCACAGTCCATACATTGTCTATATGACGGGTCCAGCTGAGTCTTTTTTAGTCTTAAGCTAAACCAGTTCGAGCTCCTCCAGGACGGAACTAGAAAATCTAACAAGGTGATAAAAAATTGAAATCAATCTCATAATCACATAAATTAGTAACGTGTTATATTTAACTTTTATTAATTATTAATATATTAATTATGCAAATGCATAAATATATTTTAAAAACCTTCAATTGAATACTCAATATTTTTTTTAATAGGTATAAAAATCATAAATTTTAGATATTTTTTCAATAATTAAGAGAGGAAGGATGTTTTTTATTTTGAGAGGGCCAATATATATATATATATATATATATAATCTAAGTAATTTTTTTATTTTTTTGAGTGGTTCCGCCCCTGAGCTCCTCAATATTATGCCTTCTTTTCTCTTCATGTTGCTTGTCAATTCCAAGTGAGTATTACACCAAGCGGAATGAAAGCAGAATAAGTTCCTGGGGGGATAAATCAATAGGAAATGTTAACTGTAATACTTGAGGACCGGTGCTAGATCTCCTCTCTTCTCTTAAAGGAACAAATCATCAATCGAAAACTGCTCTACCTAATTTTGAACCCCCAACAAGAATGGGCATTTTCGGGAAGGTATGAAGTGGTAAAGGCAAAAAACCCCCTCATATATGGCATTCTTAAGGTGAGCCTATCAAATAGCAGTCATAGTCCCGGGGTGAGATTAACTAGTTATCTCAGTAGTTGATAGCGTAAGGTCCAGGCGAGTTATAGTACTCAGTGGTTCCAGCCATTGATAAGAGAATGACTTACCTGTCCTGTTGTCTTAGCCACACAGGACATATATTGCATTCTTAAGGTGAGCCTATCAAATAGCAGTCATAGTCCCGGGGTGAGATTAACTAGTTATCTCAGTAGTTGATAGCGTAAGGTCCAGGCGAGTTATAGTACTCAGTGCTTCCAGCCATTGATAAGAGAATGACTTACCTGTCCTGTTGTCTTAGCCACACAGGATAATGGGCACCAATTTCATGTTTTTAGCTTGACACTGATATTTTTTCCTTAAATCATTTTAACTTGAAGATGTAAATATCATTTTTTTTCCTATGACAGAGTGCTGGACTTGTCTTCATTGTAATTATTGGAATACATATTCCCATTATTGGGATATGCCCATCTCATTAACAGCTTAAGAAAACCTTTTTACCCCTTTCTTGTTTATCAATATGCATATAAATGTTTTCTTGAGAATCTTATTGAAGATAATTCCCACCATTGTGTGCACATGATTTGTTGAAAAGCTATGCAAATTACATCTCTTTCCTCTTATATGTAGATTCAAGCTGCATTCCGCACAGATGAGATCCGAAGGACTCCTCCAACCCCACAAGATGAGATGAGAGCAGGAATGAGCTACTTCCATGAGACAATATGGAAGGGCGTCCCAAAGTTCTTGCGCCGCATTGACACGGCTTTGAAGAATATTGGGATAAATGAACGCGTTCCTTATAATGTCCCTCTCATCCAATTCTCTTCTTGGATGGGTGGGGATCGTGATGGTGCGTCTCTTTGTTACATTGAGTAGTTTCTTGCTAAACACGTTTCTTTACCATAAATTGATAGTTCATACTGTAATTACAAATATCATTGTATTTGTTAATGAAAATAGTTTGCACAATGCCAACTAGGGACTTGGGATAGCATTTTTATGACGAGTGACTTGCTATAATAAGAAGGCACCAAAAGAACATTAGGAAGACCCTAGAAGATATTGATGCAAACAGCTTAGAGTGTAATGGCATGAAAGGATTATGCAGCTGATCTATTGTGATTGAAGCTTAGTTCACTGTGAGAGAATATGTGAGATGAGGTGAACAGATTTCTTAGAATTTCTGATAGTGAAGTTTTTATTTTGATTATTATAAGTGGAACCTCAAGATGCAGAAGATCAGTGCATTTGGTGTACGTGAAAATAGTGCATCTTTGCTTGCAAACATGTTATCCACCCATGACTATCTAGTGTGGCCCACATGTTTGTGAGTGGAGCTATATTCCCATGTGCATTGAATAATTTTTCCAAGATATGGAGAAGTTGACTATTGATAAATATGTTTTTGGGCTTGTTTTGTATTTGATTATTTGCACATGATCAATATCGATGAACGTTGCTGAATGAATGAATTTTCCTTGAATTCCCTACCCCCTTCCCGGCAGCATGTTTTTCTTTGTGGTACTTTGCTATTTTAATATCTGTCTGATGGTACCTTGCAGGAAATCCTCGAGTAACGCCAGAAGTTACGAGGGATGTCTGCTTGTTAGCTCGAATGATGGCCGCCAACTTGTATTTCTCCCAAATAGAGGATCTTATGTTTGAGGTATTAAAATGATATTTTCAGAAGTTTTTAGATTATAGTCATGCCAGTCTTCTAATTGCCATTCTCCTCATTTATCAAATGATTTTATTTGCAGTTGTCCATGTGGAGATGTAATGAAGAACTCCGCTTCCGCGCTGATAAGCTTCATAGGTCTTCTAGGAAAGATGCAAAACACTACATAGGTATGTAATGTTTATTTCAATTTCTTGCTTGGCATCTGGCTTTTTGAAAATGTGTGAAAAAATCATTATATCCTGAGTTAAGGTTAGAACTAATCAATTAGGCAGTCAAATTTAAATTATTATATACTCATATATTTGTAGTGTATTTTTTCAATGTGAGATTGATTATTAACATATTTGTATTCTTTTTTATTTTTTGTTGAAAGTTTTGTATTGTAATTTCGAAAATTTCAAAATGCCAAAATTAAAATCAATTCTGAAAGATTATTTGTACACCTTATTTAATAAAGTTGTTGGAAAAACAATTTTCTTCATTTTGTTTTTAAGTCATTCAACTAGTGGCTTTGTCTTTGTGGTTTATTAGCATTGATTTTTTTTTTACATATTTATTTTGGGGCATTTTGATTGCATCATGGATGCAGAATTTTGGAAACAGATCCCTCCAAATGAACCTTATCGAGTTATTCTTGGTGATGTGAGGGACAAACTTTATAATACACGTGAACGCTCTCGCCAATTATTAGCCAATGGAATTTCTGACATTCCTGAGGAATCTACTTTTACTAATGTTGACCAGGTATCTCCTCTATTTCACTTTATTTATGCCATTTATTTTTAGGTTACATGCATGTTGAAACTAAAACTAATAAATATTAGGAGTGTACATGAAATATAAAAAAAATCCTTTTCTTTATATGAGTGACGCAGCATAAGTAAAAAAACAAAATCGTTTTAAAGTTTAAGTTTTTCTGAAATTATTATTATCTGCCCTAAAATAGACAAAGTAGAAATTTAAATAAGGACCCCGAAACTCTAGATACGGATATAAATATGAAAACTGCCAAAAATGACAGTTTCGAGATATTACACCAGAAAAACATAATGATTAAAATAAGGAAAGCGCCACAGACGGCGCATAAATCCGGGATTCCTACTAAAAGTTACAAACAATTCAAAAAGTTTCCATAAATGGAAAAACGGCAAAATTAAGGGTCCAAATAAAAAAATTTGGCCGAAAAATGACGTCGCTCATCGTCAAAGGCAATGATTCGGATCCGTTGGACCATTTCCCTTTGGATCAAGTACTTGCAAGGCCCAAAATCACAACTGCCCCGAGTCACTATTTCTTCTGTTTGGCCCGCTGCTTATCTAGACGGCTCAGGAACCCTTCTGCAAAGGCCTCCACGTCAATGAGGAAAAAAAAAGGGAAAAAGAACATATGATGATAAACAACAAAATGATAGGTCATGAAAATGAGTTCAGGTTTTCAATTTGGCTCAAGGCATATACCATAGATTGTCTTTGATGCTGTTGTTGAAATGCAAAACATTTATGAGATAAAATCAAGATACCAAATAGAAAATAGAAACATGGAATAGCAAGTATAGAATTTTTTAATATTCTCCCCCTTGTAGGTGTGTTTTGTATGATAGAGGTAACTCTATGTGTGTATAGTATCTCTTGCAATCTATTAAACATTTCTTGGAGTACCTGGTGTTTAGAAATTCACTTGTTTCTTAGAATATCATATGTCATATGAGCTGGGAAACTCAAAACATGCATTCATTGTGTTCTATTCAATAACTCCAAATTGTTACTAGTTCCTTGTTGGAAAGAATTAAGATCAAAATAAAAAACAAATCTAAAACTCAACACTTCAAGAACAAAATTTCTGCAACTCTCTCTAATTCTTATTACTGAATTTCTTTTCTTTTTCTTGATAATACATTATAGAGAGGGAGGGGGTATTTATACTAACACCAAATCAATACAAACCACATAACACATACCTAACTTTCACCTAATACTCACATAATAACGATACACGTACACTTTAACAATTTCAACAAAACCAACTCATATATCCGCTGTAATCTTATCACATTATTTCCACTAATAATATCAAAAGTTTCTTTAGGCTGGGCTCTAATCTTGGGTTGAGTTTTCCATTAATCTTGGGCTATAAACAAGTTTATATTTTAACACTCCCCCTTAAACTTGTTTTATAAGATCAAGCAAATTTCTTATCCTGACAAAGTCTTCAAACTTCAGTGGTTTGGTGAAGATGTCAGCAACTTGATCATGTGACTTGACATACTTGACTTGTACATTATTTCTTGCAATGCATTCCCTGATGTAATGAAATCGAGTATCTATGTGCTTGCTTCGATCATGATACACAGGATTCTTGGCTAATGCTATTGCTGACTTGTTGTCGATGCAAATCTCCGTTAGCTCTTCTTGCATCGAGCCTAGCTCCTTTAATAAATTTATGAGCCAAATTGCATGACAAACACATGAGGTAGTAGCTACATATTCGGCTTCACATGTTGACAAAGTGACAATTGGTTGCTTATTTGACATCCATGTGAAAGTAGTATTTCCCATGAAGAATATAAATCTTGTAGTGCTTTTTCTATCATCTAAATCTCCACTCCAATCACTATCACTGTATCCAATAAGCTTGTAATCGTTAGAAATTGAATAGAATAACCCAAAGTTAATTGTACCTTTGAGGTACCAAAGAATTCTCTTTGCAATTTTGAGATGAGTGGTTATTGGAGATTCCATGTAGCGGCTAACCAATCCAACTGCATAGAGAATATTAGGTCTCGTGCAAGTCAGATAGCGTAAACTTCCAACTAAACTTTTAAAGTATGTTGGATCCACGCTTTCTCCTTCTTCATGCTTGGACAATTTAATTCCACATTCCACTGGCGTGCTTATTGGTTTGCAGTTCTCCATCTTGAATTTCTTGAAAATATCCTTTGTGTAACTTTCTTGTGAGATGAAAATTCCATCATTTTGTTGTTTAACTTCAATGCCAAGGTAGGACGCCATTAGCTCAATGTCTGTCATCTCGAACTCTTTTGCCATTTCTTTCTTGAAATCTTTGAACATGTTAGGGTTGCTTTCGGTGAAGATCAAATCATCCATATACAGGCACACGATTAAGACATCTCCATCTTTGATTTTGAAGTAGAGGGTATGTTCATATGGACATTGATGAAGTCATTCTGTTGGAATTACTTATCAATCCTGTTGTTCCATACTCTAGGCGCTTGCTTCAATCCATAAAGAGCCTTCTTTAATTTTAGGACTTTATTTTCATGTCATTTCACAGCATAACCCATCGGTTGTTCGATGTAGACTTCTTCTTCAAGGACTCCATTCAGGAAAGAAGACTTTACATCCATTTGATGAATCTTCCACTTATTTTGAGTTGCTAGAGAAATAATTAGTCTAACAGTCTTTAAGTCTACAACATGAGCAAATACCTCATCATAGTCGATGCCAGCTCTTTGACTGTATCCTTTTACAACTAGTCTCGCCTTGTATCTTTCTACTTTTCCATTTGTATTTTTCTTTACTTTGTAGACCCATTTGACACCAATTGGCTTGTGTCCTTTTGGAATTGAAGCGAGTTTCCAAGTATCATTCTTTTTAATGGATTTGATTTCTTCATTCATTGCATTTCTCCATCTTTCATCTTGCGCAGCTTCTTTATAGCTCACTGGTTCACAGTCAACAAATAGACAAAATAATGTAAGATTATCTACCCGTTTAGTTACTTTGTAAAGATCTCAAAGGCTTTTTGTCCGTTGCACAACTCTTTCATTTAGACTACCACTTGAAGATGAAAAAGATGATTCATCTCTGTGGATAGTTGATGTTGGCAAAGTAGGTGGTGTAATGAGCTCTTGTTGAGGTTCTTCTTGTCGATCTACTGGTGTTTGCTCTGTTTCCTCGAACTGAGGAATGAAGTTGAAATTGTCTGCATGCGATCCAAAATCCCATTCTCCTTCTTCGTCAAATATCACATCTCGACTAATCACAAACTTTTTGTTGTTCGGATTGTACAGCTTGTACCCTTTTGAATGAGTAGAGTAGCTGATGAAGATGAAACTTTCACTTTTATCGTCAAGCTTGCTTTTTCTCTCGTCTGGTATATGGACATGGGCTATGCTTCCAAATATTCTAAGGTGAGAAATACCGGGCTTTCTTCCGCTCCAAGCTTTTTATGGTGTCTTTCCCCAAACACTTCTTGTTGGAGATCAGTTGGATAAGTAGACTGATGTAGCCACTGCTTTAGCCCAAAATTCTTTTGGCAGATGCTTGCTTTTGAGCATGCTTCGTGCCATATCGAGGATGGTTCTATTTTTCCTTTCTGCAACTCCATTTTGTTAGGGGGATCTTGGAACAGTGAGATAACGCCGAATTCCATTTGCTTCACAGAATTTTTGGAATTCTTTAGAAGTGAATTCTCCTCCTCAATCTGATCTCATTGCTTTGATCTTTTGGCCACTCTTATTCTCCACAACTGCTTTAAATGTCTTGAATACTTTGAAAACTTCTGATTTCTGCTTCAAGAAATATACCTAGGTTTTTCTTGAAAAATCATCAATAAAAAGAAGGAAATAATTATTTTTATCGAGAGAGCTTGGACTAATTGGTCCACACACATTAGTATGAATGAGTTCTAGTGGCTTATTGGCTCTTGAGTACGATTCTTTTGGAAAGCTATTCCTGAATTGCTTCCCAAGTAAACACCCTTCACAAAACTAATTAGGATGGCTGATGTGAGGTAGTCCTTTCACCATTATCTTTTTAGATAACAGTACCAAGCTTCCAAAATTGAGATGCCCAAATCGGAGATTCCATAACTAAGATACATCTTTGTAGCAAGCTTTCATACACTTTGCAACATCATTTTGAATATTTAAAGAAAATAATCTATTCTTTGACATTTTTACTTTGGCTATCAGATTTCCTCTGTCGTCTCTTATAAAAAGACTACAATCTTTCAAGTGAATATTATAGCCCTTTTCTAAGAGTTGTCCCAAACTCAAAATATTGCATGTCATATTAGGCACATAATAGACATCGGAAATTAACTGATGACTACCATCTTTGGCGCAAATAAGAATGTTACCTTTTCTTTTTACTGAAATTTTTGAGTCATCTCCAAAAGAAATATTTTCAGTCACTGATTCGTTGAGCTTTATGAACATACTTCTTCTTCCACACATATGGTTGCTTGCACCAGTGTCGAGGTACCAACTATTTTCTTAATCTCCAACATCGTCTTTGCAGGCTAGTAGCACTGTCTCCTTCTCATCGGTCTTTGCTTCTGCATAATTTGTCTTTTCTTCGACCTTACTGCTGGGAGCTCTACATTCTGATGTATAATGTCCATAATTCTGACAATTATAACATTGAACTTGAGATTTATTATACCTCGAATTCGAGTTGCCTCTCCCACGGCCTCTTATTGAACTTTCACCTTTCTCATAGTTGTTGAAGTTGCCATTGTTAGAACTCCAGCCTCTTCCACGACCGCAACTTCCAC
Organism: Vernicia montana; assembly: GCA_949750685.1. Taxonomy (NCBI): domain Eukaryota; kingdom Viridiplantae; phylum Streptophyta; class Magnoliopsida; order Malpighiales; family Euphorbiaceae; genus Vernicia; species Vernicia montana. The sequence continues at coordinate 6,166 of CATKHJ010415640.1, read as the reverse complement.
CTCGTCCACGGCTTCTTCCTCTACCTCGGCCACGTTGGCTTTTATCATTGCCTTAGCTTTCATGCATATCCTTGACTTGTAGCTTGAGGAGTAGCTCAGCGATCCCTTGCTTCTTCTTATGCTTCTCTTCATATGCTTGCAAAGATCCTTGGAGTTGCTCAATCGTCATTTCTTCTACATCTTTGGTTTCTTCAATTGTTACGACAATGTGTTCAAATTTGGGATCCAATGAACGGAGTATCTTTTCCATTATTCTCACGTCTTCTAGCTTTTCACCATTTCTTTTCAATTGACTAGTAACAGTTGTTACTCTTGAGAAATAATCTGAAATTATTTCAGATGTTTTCATGTGTAAGGATTCAAATTCACCTCTTAAAGTTTGGAGACAAACCTTCTTTACTTTTTCGACTCCTTTGTAAGAGATTTGCAGCTTCTCCCACGCTTGCTTAGCGGATCTTGCTTCCGAAATCTTCTCAAAGCTATCATCATCTAAGGCTTGATATATAAGGTAAAGAGCTTTCTTGTCCCTCTTTCTTGAATCCTTCAAAATTGTGTTTTGATCTTGTGTAAGAGCGTCTTCATTTTCTGGCTCATTATAGCCTTTCTCTATGATATCCATAACATCGTGTGCACCAAGTAAAGCCTTCATCTTGATACTCCAATTGTCGTAATTGTTGTTGTTGAGTGTTGGTACTTGGAAGGATGCAACACTATTTGCCATATCTGCAAATATAAAAAGAATTTGCAAAATTCGACCATACAGATGGATCCGGAACGTCAAAAAACCTTAAGATGAACTTGGATCGAAAAATTAAACTTTTGGTCAAAATCAACGGTAGAAGTCAAAGTCAACTGTCAAAAAGTCAACAGTCAACGGCTTGACAGCTTGGTCAGATGGCTCGGTCAACAGCTTCACTCGGTCTGACTCAGCTCAACTCAGTACTCTGACTCAAATCAACTCAGTGAGTCAACTCAATAATCTAGGCAGCAAACTTCCGGCGGACGGTGGCAGCGCGTCGGAGCTCTGATCAGGCTGATTCCGGCTGCGTTGGATTCGTCTTTCCAAGAGCTTCGATTTGATATGCTACACTCCATATTTCCAACAAGCTCTGATACCAATATGTTAGAAATAATTAAGATCAAAATAAAAAACAAATCTAAAACTCAACACTTCAAGAATAAAATTTCTGCAACTCTCTCTAACTCTTATTACTGAATTTCTTTTCTTTTTCTTGATAATACATTATAGAGAGGGAGGAAGTATTTATACTAACACCAAATCAATACAAACCACATAACACATACCTAACTTCCACCTAATACACACTTAATACTCACATAATAACGATACACGTACACTTTAACAATTTCAATAAAATTAACTCATATATCAGTTGTAATCTTATCACATTATTTTCACTAACAATATCAGAAGCTTTTTTAGGCTGGGCTCTAATATTGGATTGAGTTTTCCATTAATCTTGGATTATAAACAAATTTATATTTCAACATTCATTTTGTATTCAATCAACCACTCTTGTGTGCAAAATTAAAGAATTTGAAAAAGTATAACTTATAATTCCTGTACAAATTAATAAGAAAAAATAGGAATATGTTTTTTCAATAACCTAATGCTATCCATGTAGCTGTTGATCTAGCTCCTACACTTTTTTTTTTCTCAATTTCTGCTTTAATATGTTAGTATTTTTTGAGGAAATTTTTATGCTTATGCAAATCAAACTATATTCTTTTCATTTATATTGATGCAATTATGTTTTCATATTGATAAATTTGTTGTTGGTGATAATATATGACATTATAACATGTGTAAAATTTAAATTTCTTGCCTAAGCTAGAATTTGGGTGGATGCTATATTATTTCTTTATCAATATGACATTGTCATTATGTCCTGTTTTTAAGGAATGTTTCAAACAAAATCAAGAAAACACAAAACTTAAAGGGGTAGTTGTTATATGGTTATTATTTTATTTTATTTTTTTCTTTTTCTTTACGATTTTGGTGCCAGGCTTCAAGTTTGGAAACTAGGTATGCAATTTCACTCACCCCTGTCGGGTACCTGACATGAATGGAGTGGGTAATACCCAACTTGAATGTGAAGTTGGGCAGGGTAGATTTTTTTTTTTTTAATATAATCCAACATGATTTCTTGGTGGGGGTGATAATGGAATATCCGCCTCAAACCTGACCCAATTATATGTATATACATATTTTTATTGTAAGTATTTTTATTTATTTATTTAATTTTGATTTTATATGTTATGAATAAAAAAAAAATTAAAAAAAAAGCATGAAAAACATAAATATACTTGTATGATATGTAAATGAAAAAGGAAAAGCTACATTTGTTCAAAAAGAAAAAAAAAAAAAAAAAAAAAAAACAGGTAATACTAATCCCGACCCTCTCCCCACCTTGAAGTGGAGTGTGGGTATTGTTTTTTCTTGTTGGATTGGGTTTGAGTTTTGCAAAAGCCATTTCAAACCTGACTTATGGGCCATCTCTATTGGAAACCTATATATATATATATATATATATATATATATATATATATATATATATATATATATATATATATATATATATAAGTGGGGATCCGTAAAATTTATTAGTTTTATATAAATTTTCAACCATTGATATGTATTATATCCAATGGCTCATTTTATACTTTTCTTTTATATTGTATTATTTATGAGATTATAAACGCATTCCTTCTATATTTCTCTTTATATATATAGGTATGGAGATTAAATATATACTTCTCAATTATTAATGCACATAATTTCAAAAAAAAAATTATTAATGCACATCATTCTCAAAAAATTATTAATGCATGAGTTAAGGCTTAGGCTTTTTTTTCCCCCTATATCTTATTTTTAAATTTCAATAAAATAAAAATATTGATGTAAGTAAAAAAATACATGTCCTCAAAAAATGAAATATAAATAAGATATTTCACCTTTGTTTGCTATGGTAATATTACAATATGTTGTAATAGGGGTAATCAAAACCATCCATGGAGGCGTAGACAGACATCAAGATGTCTCCAACTATGCTTGTCCATAATAACACGGTGGACCTTTCATTTGTATTGATTTTTCATTGGTGGGTTTATTTGTCATTTTATTTTTTGATTGCCAGTTATAAAATATGTCGGAGTTTCTTTTCATAGTTATCATTTATGTATTAGTGATACTCAATGATTTTGTTTTCATAGTTATTATTTCTGCACTAGTGATCCTCAATGTTGTCTGCAGAATATTTGCTTTTCCTTGAAAAAATAACTGGCACAATATATGGCACATTGCTATCCTTTTATGCATTTATTTTAATTTGGCATATCCCCACCCTTTCCCTTCTCCAAAGTAGTTATGTTTCCACTGAAGCAGGAGCTGGGAAGGAAACTTCTGAATTGCTCTACTTTTTCAGCATTTTGGCATGAAAGGTCATCTTAGGCCTGCATTTGCAATTTAATTGTTCACAACTTGCCTGTTCAAGAATTTCAGTTATGCACTGGATATTAACACTTTTTTACTGATGAATTTTCTATTGTTCCTGTAGTTCTTGGAGCCTCTTGAACTCTGTTACAGATCACTATGTGCTTGTGGTGATCAACCAATTGCAGATGGAAGCCTTCTTGATTTCCTACGTCAAGTTTCTACCTTTGGGCTTTCACTTGTAAGACTTGATATCCGACAGGAATCTGACAGGCACACTGATGTTCTTGATGCTATCACAAAGCATTTGGGGATTGGGTCTTATCGAGAATGGTCAGAGGAACGCAGGCAGGAATGGCTCTTATCTGAGCTCATTGGCAAGCGTCCTCTTTTTGGCCCTGATCTTCCCAAAACAGAAGAAATTGCTGATGTATTAGACACGCTCCACGTCATTGCAGAACTTCCTCCAGACAACTTTGGTGCTTATATAATCTCAATGGCTACAGCACCATCTGATGTGCTTGCTGTCGAGCTTTTGCAACGTGAATGCCACGTTAAGCAACCATTGAGGGTTGTTCCGTTGTTTGAAAAGCTTGCTGATCTTGAATCTGCTCCTGCTGCTGTATCTCGTCTTTTCTCAATAGATTGGTATAGAAACCGGATCGGTGGTAAGCAAGAAGTCATGATAGGGTATTCAGATTCAGGGAAGGATGCTGGTCGTCTCTCTGCTGCTTGGCAGTTATATAAAGCCCAAGAAGAGCTTGTGAAGGTCGCAAAGCAATATGGGGTGAAGCTAACAATGTTTCATGGCCGAGGAGGGACCGTTGGAAGAGGAGGAGGACCCACTCATCTTGCTATCTTATCTCAACCACCTGACACCATTCATGGATCACTTCGTGTGACAGTTCAAGGTGAAGTTATTGAACAGTCTTTTGGGGAAGAGCACTTGTGTTTCAGAACACTCCAGCGTTTTACAGCAGCCACACTTGAGCATGGGATGCATCCCCCTTTCTCACCAAAGCCAGAATGGCGTGCACTCTTGGATGAGATGGCATTTATTGCCACTAAGGAGTATCGTTCCATAGTCTTTCAAGAACCCCGTTTTGTTGAATACTTTCGCCTTGTAAGTATTCTGCCCAATCATCCATATGTTCTGTTTAATCTTATTGTGGTAACAGAATTCTGCATGTATGAGAGCAATTACTGTATTGTATCATTCTTGTGTGAATCAAGAGAAAGAAATGTGCTAAACATATTGTATAGCTCATAAGGATACGTTGAAACTGCCTTCTTAAGAAAAAAATATCCTAGTAATTCTTGAAAGACAGCAAGTTAGTACTTCTCAAAGATTTCCAAAGTAGATTTCATTTAAAATATCAAAATTTCATTTCGTTTCTTTGAAATCTTTGCTTAGATTTTTGTTAATTCTTTCTTCAGTGATGCAGCCAAATTTTTGGTTGTCAGTAACTAGTATGCTGATTGATATACCTCCTCTACTGTTTGGGATTGGAACGCTGCAGGCAACGCCAGAATTGGAGTATGGTCGTATGAATATTGGAAGCAGACCATCTAAAAGGAAACCAAGTGGCGGCATCGAATCACTCCGAGCAATCCCCTGGATCTTTGCGTGGACTCAGACGAGGTTTCATCTACCAGTCTGGCTTGGCTTTGGGGCAGCATTTAAGCATGTCATTGAGATGGATATAAAGAATCTATACATGCTCCAGGAGATGTACAATCAATGGCCTTTCTTTAGGGTCACAATTGACTTGGTTGAGATGGTGTTTGCCAAGGGTGATCCAGGAATTGCTGCTTTATATGACAAGCTCCTTGTATCAGAAGAACTGTGGCCATTTGGAGAGCGGTTGAGAGCAAACTATGAAGAAACCAAGCACCTTCTGCTACAGGTAATTTTAGAGTTAAGCTACTGAATTGACTAAAAGAAAGAGCTAATAAAGAGGAAGGACTAAAATCTGATGCATGCCACCCTTTCTCACATTTCTAAGATTACAACAGTTCCCAGTGTTAGGCTTGAAGCATTTACGAGGCCTGCTCTTTCCTGATGAAGCAAAGATGTAACAGGCTAACAGCACAGAATCATACAACACAACAAAATGCATCTTGCCAAAACTTGTTTCTTAAAGTATTTTGTTTCAAGAATCATTAATAGTGCCTGAGGTGAATAAATTTAATTTATTTTCTTCTTTCCTCGCAGGTTGCTGGGCATAAAGATCTTCTCGAAGGAGACCCATACTTGAAGCAAAGGCTTCGACTTCGTGATGCCTACATCACAACTCTTAATGTCTCCCAAGCTTACACTCTGAAGCGGATTCGTGATCCTGACTACCATGTGACACTGAGGCCACACTTGTCAAAAGAATACATGGAATCAAGCAAACCGGCTGCAGAGCTTGTGAAGCTTAACCCTACAAGTGAGTATGCTCCTGGTCTGGAAGACACCCTCATTTTGACCATGAAGGGTATTGCTGCTGGTATGCAGAACACTGGTTAAGGTATAGTGTTTTTTTTTTTCAGATGGTAAGATCTGATCTTATAAAATATGAAAAGTATGAGCCTTGTATTTATGGGTGCTTTGACAGCATCTAATAAGTCATCCTAAATTACTATAGTTAAAACTCTCTCTCTCTCTCTCTCTCTCTCTCTCTCTTTTCCTGATCTTTAAGAGAAATGTTCATGCGCCACACCCCCACC
>CATKHJ010415605.1:0-20804 GCA_949750685.1 Vernicia montana | reverse complement strand
GCAAGAGAAAAGAAAAAGGATATGATTAATTAATTATGAAATTTACTAGTTTTTGTTGTAAATATATCATTGTGATAATTTGAATTAAAAACTAATTGAAGGTTGACCTTTGGTAGCATCAGGTAAGCGGCCTTCTGATGGTGGATGAGATTTATCCTGAATAAACACGAAATTTTAGTTATTATAATATTATATTATTTGATGTAAATGGATTTCATATAATTTTATAAATTTATTTTTTAATTTCAAATTTTCTAATAAAATTAAACATATATAACTAACTAATCAAATTCTATCATCTTTAAATGAATTTTAGATTTTAGATTTATTTATACCAAAGGTAATAGGAAAGCAAATGGAGCTTAATGTGTATTCTTCAGAAATGGGCACATATAAGAGTTAAGATAGATTGATCATCAGCCACTAACCTGTCTTCCTGGGTGGAAAGGAATCTCAGGCCCTCCTGTAATTTCAACAGCAACAATTCCAGCTAACTGAAACAGTTAAACACATATTAATTATGTTCAATTAACAACCTAATTAATCAATACATGATTAAATTAAATTAAAAAAATAATAATAATAATCAACCAACACCCTCCTTATACCTGGTAGAAATCAGCATAAGTTAAGATAGGAAATTGTTCCTTGATAGGCTCTAGAAGCCTGACAGCAATTTCAAGCCCATTATTGGCCTCATGAGCAAGCTCATCTGGATGCCTTATTGTTCCAAATGGCCCACCTGTTCTTGTGTTCACATCAAAAGTACCAGCAGAGTGCCATCTGCAAAGTTTGAATTAATAATTTTACTTATTCATATATGATTTTAGTAGTATTGAACTAAAGCTCAGTTTTTTTTTTTTTTTTTTTGCCGAAGAACTAAAGCTCAGTTTAGGCTATATTTATTTAGTTAAATATTAGATTAAAAATAGAGTAAGTTTCATTTCATTAGGGACTTATCAAATATAATGTTATTTCTTACGCTAAGCGAAGGACGATTGGAGCACAATGCTTCTCATAAATGAATCCTCTAAGCTTCCTCTTGCATTTCTCAACTGCCTTCTGATATTCCTCGCTTACCTTTGGATAGCATTTGGCCATATTTCCTGACTAATGACACACACATAAAAAGTTGAAGAAATTAAGCTAATTACTATCAGATTATAAACAAACAATAAACAAAATAAAAAAGAATATTCAGGAAACCATTTAAATGAAACACCACCTCAATTTGTTAAATTTGGATCTATTAGGAGCTAGCTTCTGTACTGAAAACACTTAATAATTTATTAGGATAAAGAATAGAGGAGAAGATTCTAGTGCTGGTTTTATGTCAAGTTGGATTTTTCCAGTTTTTGAAAGGTTGTTAGCTTTTTGTCGGACGGCTATGATCATACTTGAACTGTAGCAGAAATGGAAACTTGAAAGTTCCTTGCCAATAACATGCTGCCATGTGTAAAAGAGTTTAGTGTTGAATTATGGTGGTGTGATCTCTTATGCCATCTCTAACTCACGTCAATTTTTTATGGAAAAATCATTTTACAGTAAAAAAATTATTTCAATTCACGCTGCTCTTAATGTTATTTTAATGTATTTATACAGTATCACGTTAATTTTGACATAATACTATATAATACCATTTTGCCTCTCCTTTTTTTAAAAATTATTACAAAAAACGTAATGTATTAATAGAATATATGTGATAATAATATACTAATTCAGATGATTGAATGAATATTAATATTTTATTTCTTTTAATTGTGTTCTACTAATATTAATTATTCAATGTAATACTTGTTTTGTATTTTTTTAAAATAAAATTTATGTTTTACTTATTAACATATAAATAGTACATTGGTTTTTTTATAATATGTAAAATTTAATTAAATTTTTATTTAATTTAATATTATTAAACAACAAATTATATTTTTATTGGATGAATATGTAAAAAAAAAAAAAACTTGGAGCATAATTTATAAATTAACAAAATAATATGAAAGTAATAAAAAAATATAAAATGAGAGATAAAAGGAAATATAAATAAAATATTTTTTTGTGTGTTATAAATAAAGTTTATGGTTGGAGATAAAATTACTGTAACTACATTATTTTAATGTAAAAGTTACTATATTTTAAATTTTTGGATATAAAATTACTATATAAAATTAGAGATGACTAAGCTGCTGGTTCACGTGAATGAATTCTGGAGAGTTTTTTAATTATTTTCTCTCATTTTATACTTTTCCAATTTCCAATTCCCATTACATTTTCCTCTTAATGTGTCAATTTTATGAGCAGAAAGTATTATCAAAACTTGATTTCAAAAAAAAAAAAAAAGTATTATCAAAACTTTGAGATTATGCATTATTTCTAATCCAAAGGAGCTAGCCCACCAAGGACTGTATATTGGACCACTGTATAAGAAACTTAAGTAGTTATGGCCTTCTAATTAATCCCAAATCCTTTTTTTTTTTTTTTTTAATTATTTATTACTATTGCTTCTTAGTAAAAATAAAAATTATATTAATATCAAAATTTCAAACAACTATAAAATCAAAAAATATATATAGTAATTTAATAGTCATTATACATTCATTAGTTCATAGGAATGGCGAGATCTATCCTAGAGAAGGACTCATCTATGATATAAAAAAGTACGTCAAAATTTAATATTTATTTTCAATGGTTATAATTATAATTAATTATTCACGATTAATTATTGCAGTTAGAGAATTAAATACTAATAATTAGAAATTTTAATTTTTAAAATCTATAACATATATATAAAGCTTTTAAATTTTTCACAAAAGTTTGTTACAAGGCAAAATATTTAAAGAATATAAGTGTCAAATAAATATCGAATAAGTGTCAAATTGATGTCAATTAAATACAATATAATATATATTAAATTAGTTAAAGTGTCATATGTAATATTATTATATATTTTAATATTTTTTCATTAAATATTTATGAGATGTATTTATTTATATCAATTTAAAATATAACATCTTTTGTACATGACATTACCACATTGAAAAAATTTTAAATTTATTTATATGATTATTTTATTTTTATAATATTAAAAAATTAACATATAAGGATAGCACTTTTAAAAAAATTTAACGTGATGTGAGCATTTTATTCTATAAAATAAAATAAATAAATAAATAAAAATATTTTATATCAAATATAAAATATATAATTTTATTAATAATCATGTGAAAGAAATGGTAATTACTGTCTGAATAAAAATAATTTATTATATTATTAATAAACTCAATAATTTATATAATAAAAATAAGCAGAATATATTAGTCTTTCCACCTAATTACACATTATGATAATTCAAAACAATCATTATGATATTTAAAATGTTAAATAAACATTAATCATTATGTATAATATTTGAGATTATTTGTTAATTTTCTCTAAATTCTTTTATATTAATATATTATGATAATTTAAACAAATCATTATGATAATTTAAAATTTAAATAAAAATATAAAAATAATGCAATAACTTAAATTATTTTAATCATTATCATTTAAACAAACTTTTAACCTAAATTATGAATAAATCATTATCACTATTATTACAAATTAAGCGATTAGAAACTTATATAATTATGATTTGTAACCTAAGAAAAATTAAAAATATTAAATTTCATAATTATTATAATTTAATAAAATTTATAACTTAAATTATTTATTTATAATATCATTTATGATAATAAATATATAAGAAGGTTTTAGCAAATGAATGAGTATCATTTTTATTTATATCATTTAAAAAAATTTTGAATTATAAAAAAATATATATGATATGCCTTAAAACAATAAAAATTTATAGTTATAAAAATATAAATTAATAGAGTATAAAATCTAAAATAGTTAACAAAAACAATAAAATAAAATTAACAACAAAATATATATATATATATATATATATATATATATATATAATTATTAATAGTTACGTGCAAAGCACATATTATGTTGCTAGTTTTAATTATAATTTTAACTTGTTAATAATTTGATTTTAAAATATTATTTCAAGCATTAAATTTATCAAATATTTTAAACTAACAATTGAAAATTTAAATGCCAAATACTAATTTCTAAATACTCATTTAACCAAACATTTGATTCCTAACTTTTTATCCTACAAGGCAAGCATAAAGATTAGGATATTAATAGAATGACTTGATATATACTTTTAAATATCTGCATAATATGCATTATAAAGTTTATGGTTCATCCATAATTTATTATTATTATTATTATTATTTTAATCCTAAGAATGGCTTCAAACCTAAATATATATATATATATATATATATATATATATATATATATATATAGATGAAGAAAGAGTCACCTTTCTAAATTCTAACCCAAGAGACTCCAACAATATCATCTAGGCCAAGCTCGTGTGCGAGTGATAAGGTGAAATTATTTTAGAAGTTTACGTTAAATTCGAATATCAATCATTTAAATTTTTTATTTTTTAATATTAAAAAAAATAATAATTTAAATTATAAATTATTATTATATTAAAAAAAATTATATTTGAATTAATGGGTCTGGGCCTAACAAACCCTGGGCCAAAATTGAAAGGCCGAAGTGGGAAATAAAAATATAATTACGTTGCTGACAGGTAAGCGAACACAAGCGCAATAGAGAACAATTAACATCCAACAACAGCACCAACAACAGGCAACAGCAACAACACTAATCTCTCTATCTATCTATCATAAAAAGACTTTGCCTCTCCACTGTGTGGCTTTCGCATTTATCCAAAGGTCCCCTTCTCTCTTTCTCTCTCCATCTCACGCTCTCAGATTCCTCTTCTGCTTTTCATTTACTCACTGTAAGTTCTTCTTCTTCTTCCTCTCAGCTTCTGTTTCCATTTAATAAATAAATAAATATGAATCTATTTTTTTAATTATTATTATTTTAATTAATCGCTTGCTAGAACCTGTAAAAAATTAAAAATCGATTCATTTTTTCTTCAACATATCTCGTTTTTAGTCTGTTTTTTGGTTACATCTTGAGAAAGTGAAAATGAAAATGGATTCTGGATTTCCGGATCCTGATTTTCGTTTCAGATATAGATTTGTTCTGTTTTTGTTTTTATTTTTTAGATTTATTTATTTTTTGTGGATATTGGTGAAACTTGTTTGTGAACTAAAACTACTGATTGGATCGAGGATGTTTGTTTGTTTGTTTTACTGTTTTAAGCTGTTGCGTTGATTAAATTGAATGTATGAATCACTTGAAACTGTGTTTGGTTCCTGAGAAAAAACGGAGGAAGATGAAAGAACGTACAGCTTTTAGTTTTCTTTGGCTAGCTGAGGTATGAGCCATCTTGTTCGTTTTACCTAGCTAGTGTAAACTGAGTGAGAGAGTAGAATTCACTGGATTTCTTTTACATTGTAACTGAGTCGGAGATGTGCTGTAAACTATGTGGTAATCCAGTGCACACCGTATTTAGGGTTGCAGAAATAGTGAATATATGACGATTGTTTGGTATATCTGGTGAATTCCAGATAAAGACAGTGGGTAATGGGTTGTAGGTTGCTATAAGCTCATGGTTCATTTTTTTGTTGAAAGGATGTCTGTTGCATGTTTTGTTTTTATAGAGCCTTTCGGTTTTAATTGACATATGTGATTTTACTCAATTGCAAAGCATTAGAATTTTTCCTATCTAACTCATTAAATGATGTTAGTATTTCTCTGTGTTTCTTAAGAATAAAAAATTAATCAGTATGCGATGTGTTTAATATTGCTGAATATTTAGGCAACCATGAGTGACAAGGGAGACAAGTTATGCCCATTGTGCACCGAGGAGATGGATTTGACAGATCAGCAATTGAAGCCATGCAAATGTGGTTATGAGGTCTGAGCTCTAAATTTTTGCTCAATGATGAAGTTTTGGGCATTACAGTAACATGAATGGGGCTTCATCTTTGTTATTTATTTTATTAACCCTTGTAGCTTGACCTTGAATATTTTACTTCCATGTGTATTTATATATTTTCCTTTATTTTCATAGATTTGTGTTTGGTGCTGGAATCATATCATGGAAATGGCTGAAAAAGATAATACTGAGGGTCGCTGCCCGGCATGTCGCACAGCTTATGACAAAGAAAGAATTGTGGGGATGGCTGCAAACTGTGAAAGGTTATTATGTTTGCATGCAATTGTATTGTTAATGTGCAATTCTCTTTGATTAGTATTTGACTGTCACAATTGATAATTCATTCTTGGCTGCACAGACTGGTAGCCGAAATAAATTCAGAGCGAAAACTGAAATCACAGAAGGCAAAGCCTAAACCATCTGAAGGAAGGATGCATCTTAGCAATGTTAGAGTTATTCAGAGGAATCTAGTGTACATAATTGGGTTACCACTCAACCTTGCTGATGAAGCTGTGAGTAGTACCTTGGACATGCCATTATAGCTTCTTTGCAGACTTAATTTGTTGCAGTTTTATCTTTTACTTGCTTTTACCTTTAAATTTAATATTTATTTTTCATTGCTTCCAGCTTCTTCAGCGAAGAGAGTACTTTGGCCAATATGGAAAGGTGTTGAAGGTGTCTATTTCTAGAACAGCAACTGGGGTTATTCAACATTCTTCAAACAACAGTTGTTGTGTGTAAGAGCTTTGGCCATTTGTTTGTCAAATATTTCTCTTCCCATCTGTCTGGTATTATCTCTCAAAGTGGCCTGAACCTTGTATAGAGTTTTCTGTCATGTAAAGTGGTTTTCTTTTTTAATGGCTAGGTACATAACATATTCAAAAGAGGAGGATGCTGTTCGTTGTATTCAGTCAGTACACAGTTTTGTGTTAGAAGGTCGAACCTTAAGGTAAGTACATATCTTCTTCTTAAGTTTGTTTCTTGGATGCTGTTTGATGACCAATAACACATTTTATTTGCAGGGCATGTTTTGGAACCACCAAGTATTGCCATGCATGGCTCAAAAACATGGTATGTGTGCGCAAGTATAGCCAACCCCCAACTCAAAGGTCTATTAGATATCAAAAATTGTTGAAGAAAGAAACATCTGGAAAATATTTTCTGAGACAATGAATTCTTTCCCACTATTTAATTTTAACATTGATTGGGGAAATTAGTTTCTGGTGGTTGGGTTACATTGGAAAAAACTAATTTTTATTCAATAAGACCATGATAGTGTTTTAACTTCATATTTTGCATTTCTTGTTGAATTGAATAAATATTAGTTTTTTCGAAAGGATAATTTAAAGTGGTTGTTGGGACCCATGATGCTCAACTATGACTTCTGTTGGCTGACATTGGTCACTGGTCTTGTCATTAAGTGGCTATGTGGTCCTTTTATATATTTTCTTCTGTTTTTATGAGTTTTGTGGAAGTCCAGAAAATGACTTTTTTAAAAATAGGACGTCACATTTCATGTCTTTGAAAACTACTAAGTTTTTCCTTTGACAAGGAAAACGTTCCATAGTGCAAACTGTGCATGCCAAACATTGGAAAATGTGGGAGAAAAAATTATTGCGAAACTAGTAGCACCATAATATATTAATTCACAGTTCTTTATAAATATGCAAATCAAACTCAGCCCTCCTAGATATTTATGTGATTAGTGCTCTGTTGGTCCAGCCTTGCAGCATTCCAGATTGTTTATATTTGCATGAATTTGGCGCCCATGATGATAGTTTTACAAAAGATGATTTAGTTTCTGCTTTTACAAGGTATCGTGATTTAGTGTTATTTTCATTTTCAGATTGTTAGCCATTTATTAATATGCTTAATGGATGTCTATGGACTATAATAAGATAATTTTATTTTCTTTATATGAGAGAAAACTTCACTCTGGCATAGAAATAAATGTTGCATTGTTTATTGATTTATTATATATTTCATTTTTGTTTTGAGAAACAATAATCTTATAATTTATAAAAAAAAAAAAGAGGAGAATAATTAATAATGACAATGGTATGATATGGCAACACTTTGCTTTGTCCTTTTCACTTTTATAGTAGCAAGATAAAAATGATTTTCTGGGACTGAGATGCATTGTGTTTTGGTATTAAGAAAAGCTTTATTTCACATTGATTTTACTTGATTATATTTAATAATTCGCCCCACTGCCTCTCCCTCGCCTCCCCCCTCCCCCCCCCTCCCCCCCCCTTCTTTCTCAAAGAAAAGACCAGTTCTCTATTCCCCAAAATGAAATTGTTGACAATGATATGAATGGATTTTGGAAATAACATTAACTGTGTTGCAGAATTTCTGCCATATGCTAGTTGATTAACTCTTCATTATACTTCAGGCTATTGTATTTTTTGTTTGACTGTAATTCTCTATACGGCCATCTTTTTTATTAGCTCTTCGCTCCACTTTCTAACTTCCTGATCTTAGTTAAATTATGTTTGTTCAGAAGATTTTATCTACTGCATTGGTACTTGCTTTCTATTCACTGATAGCTGTATCTAATGTGAATTAACTCATTATGGTGTTAAAGGAGTAGAGTTCAACAAATTATTGGCACTTCAAATAATTTGCATCGGCGTTCAGGAAATGTTTTACCACCTCCAGCAGATGAGTACACTGATAGAAACTTATCATCATCAACCAAACTTGATTCCAAAAGTTCTTTAAATGTAAGTATTTGTCTTTCAGAAAATAGTGTTATTATTGGATTATGATAAGGTAAAAGCTGGGATGTAAATGGTTAATTTGTTAATAAGTATGAAGCCAAAAGCATGAAAATTTGGTGAAGTTTTAACAAGTATAATATCTTCAGATACTTTGTTTAGGGAATTCCTTTATGCAGTTGCTCAAACCTTGATAGACCTTTCTATTTTATTTCCAGCAGAATATTGGAACCTGTGATATTGGATCTTGTGCTGATGGTGTTACTGAAAGATCTAATACATTTCCTGGGTCAGCCTCATGGTATAAGATTTGGTGTTACGTGGCATGTGATTGCATATTGTATGATATTTGTATACCAACCTTTTTTTCCTCATTTTGTTTTTTATTTTTTTTTATTTCTGTTTTTAGGGTCATGCGTGTCTCTTCTGGTGTACCACCAGCTACAAGTTTGTCAGGTTCTGGTGGACCTCTCAGTCATAAGCCTGAAACATCAGATGGTCCCCAAGCTTTTGCCTCTGAAGTTGTGAGCACCACAAAATTTATTGATGTGAAAAGTACCATGATACCTGAAGGAAACTGTGAAGTTGATCCTCTTATGACCTCTAGCAATATTGCTATACCACCTACTGGCACAAGGTCTTTAGGACTTACCAAACCATCCAGTCCTGCTCTTCATGAAGATGAACATATTCATGCAGATGAAGACTTTCAGGGATTATGCTCTACATTGTCGTCAATTAGCATTGCCAGCTGTCTTGAGGATGAGAACTCTAATCCTGTAGTTCCAGAAAGTTCAAGTTATAATCAAAACCTGCCCATAAATCGATGCTCACAACAGGATGCAGACCCACTTGTTGATTCAGCCTCACAAGCACTAAGGGAAAGCTCAATTATTGAGGATTTATTAGGTTTTGATGATCAGCAGCTCAAAGCTTCTGGACAAACCCATAATCTGCCATCCATGTCTTATCTACATTCTTCAAAACAGAATTTGATGCAGTCAGGTTCTCATTCTTGGAACCAGGGCCGGATCAATCGTCAAAGTACCATTGATGCCTGTCCAAGCACTGTACCCATTAAATGTGATGGTGCTGCTTTTCCATTAAGACCTGACAAACCAGTACTATCTAATGGATTATGTAACAACCAACCTAGTAGCTGCTTGGAATTGGATGGGACTTCTAATGATTGTAATGTATTGTCAGACATGGGATTAGGGAGTTACTTGGAAGGATGTGATAATACTGAAGCTAGTGCTAACAAGAACTTTGCTCTGGATATAGGGGAAAGCAGCATCATCTCAAGTATTCTATCTATGGACTTGGATGCATGGGAAGGTACTTTGACGTCACCTCAGAGTTTAGTTAAGTTGCTAGCTGAAACTGATAGTCAACATGGTTCCCTAAAAGTACCAAGTTTAAGAAAAGTACAAGATAGCAATCAGTCAAGGTTCTCGTTTGCCAGGCAGGATGATTTCTTTAACCAAGAGTCTAATTTGGGGCATTCTCTTGCAAATGCAATCAATAATTTTTCTGCTTCGCATCATTGTAATGAGAGCAAGGATCTTAGTATGGACAGATATCATGATATTTCTTCAAATGGTAGTTCTGTTGAATCCAATAGTTTTCTCAGCAGCCAACCTTTTTCGACTTCAAAATTTTCTGGTGAATTACTATGTAACTTGTAGTTTGTTCTCTCTTTTCTCTTCTGTGTGATGGTGTTGTCTTTTTTACATTTGTGAACATATTGTGGTTTTGCCGTTGTGCTGAAGATTTGGTGTGGATTTCAACAAGTTTTGGGAATGTCAAAGTGCCCAAATTCTCATAGCCTACTGTTTGTCAAGCAAATTTTTCTTAGCAAAACAAACGAGGGGAATAAAAGGATGCTATTTTTTGGGGATAGAACTATCTATTTTACACACTTTGATTTCCTTATATCTCAATTCTTTTTTAATTTTATTAATAGTTTGAAACTTCTCTGCTTCAATTTACTGTTGCAGTTTCCAGAGCTCCAACTTCTCCACCAGGATTTTCCCTTCCAAACAGAGCAGTACCACCAGGGTTTCCTACTCATGGGGCAGTGAACTATGATGGTATGTAATTTTTGTTTTGTGATGGTTCATGGATTTCTATTCTTTGAACAGTTGTAACCTTTCTATTATTCTGCAGTAAACCATTTTCTACAAAACTCTGCACCATCATCTAGGAATTTTGGCAGCTCCGTTGATGTTGAATTCATTGATCCTGCAATAATGGAAGTTGGTAATGGGATCCTGGCAGCAAGGCTGAATAATCCGAGCTTTGACATGAGGCCAGCTTCATCACCACATTTTAGTCCTTTTAATCATGATATAGAGCTTCAGATGCGGATGCAGCAACCAATTTCTGTTAAGCAGAACCCTAGGTACCCAGATCACTTCAGAAATAGATTCTCTCCCCCAAATGATGCTTACAGTATTTCATCAATGCTTCTGGGTCAATCCCCACCCAACAATTCATCTCCATTCACACAAGTGACAACTCAACAGGTCAGAAATTTGAACATGTCAAATGCCTGTTGGGGTGGTTGGGATGAAATTAAAAGTGTCAGTAACCTGGGAATGTCAGAATTACTAATGAATGGGAAGCTGGGATTCAACAAATATATTCCTAGCCATGAGGATTTGAAGTCTCAGATGTCCGGTTCCAGCAATCTATACAACAGAGGATTTGCATTGTAATTTTTGTTGAAATTGGAATTCCTTCGTTGAGGCTTGAATAGACCAATGAAAGTGGATGGACAACTTGGTGGGTGTAAGTTGTGCCTGTTTTTAATGAGGTTTGGTTTCTTGATATTCGTGCGGATTGGCTTGCTGGCAAACACCAGGTGAACTGCGTTCTTTGCCTTTAGGGATCCAGGAAGTTCTATCCTGATTTGGAAGTAATAAATGAAGCTTATTATGCCTGCAGAGTTGAAGGTGGATGGTCCAGATGATCTGTTTGCCTAGAGTGGCAGGCTCATAGGATTGACATTGCTGTTGCTGAGCCCCTCATGGTAGGTGTCAATTGAATGGTTATCACATTTAATGCAGTTGTATTTTCACTCCACGCAATGCTGAAAATTACACATCAAGAAGTTGATCGGCAGAAGACATCTGCCTGATTGTGTCTTGTGTGTTTTCAGTTTCTTAGTTACTGTTTTCATGTTGATGCAGAAAATCATTAGCTATTTATATTTTCCTGAAATTTATACTGGTCACACAAACTGATTTTCAATAAACCATGTGTTTATTGGTATTTGTATTGTTTTTGCAGGTAAATGAACGCTGGTATCAGCAGTGGATGTCTGGCAGTTATCTAATATCATACTTACCCATTGAATGGAGAAAAAGGAAAATAGAGGTCTAAAGTTCAATATCCTCAATACTTTGGTAAATAGGCTTAAATTTGTTAGTTGAATTGCGAGCACCATCTAGCTCTAGGTTAAACCATTGTTAAATCTCAAAAAAAATTCTTGTAGGATGAGTTGTTTCAATGAAAAACTTTTTGCCATTTATTGAAATGGAAGGCAATTTGCATCACTTTCTAGTTGTCATTTTGATGAAATTTGATTATATGATTTTTTAGCGCACTTTGAACTGCTGCCATTCCCAGAGCCTTGAGCGATTGAGCATGGAATTGCATGGGATTGTAAATAAAACTCTCTTAGCCAACCCCACCTAAAGCACAAGTTCACTTGCTGTCATACACAAATCTCTATCTCTTGTATGATTGTAGCTTATATGGTGAAGCATGACAGAAAAACAAGATTTGTGCTTGACAGGATTGATATGTAGCTGAAGGAAATATTTTTTTTTCACGCTGCCATTCATCTTGTATTCGAGATTTTAATTTAGAAGCTTATGTAATTCTGAGTGGCTTAACTTTGCATTGGGATGTAGAATTTTGAAATCCTAAGATTTAAATTTTTAAAATATATGGATTGTTTTTTGTCAGTTAGATTAATAGAATTTATGATGTCTATATGTAGTTGGATGTATATCGGCTGGCAGCAACCATGGAATAAACAGTCATTATAGACAGATGAAAGATCCCACATTTGAAATAATAAGATAATGATAAGCAAGAGAAATACTCGAAAAATTATTTAATACATCTTACATTCATAAATGCATAGGATACATGTACGTTGAATTATGTACATAGAATTACTTAATAGTTGCAAAAGCAATTGTTGAATTTGCATATACGATATATCTACTCCATTTATTTTGAATTATGTACATGGTATTATTTAATTGCAAAAGCAATTGTGGAATTTGCATATCCAATATATAAAACTGAAGTATCTTTGGCAACAGAGAACAAAAGTACACCTATAGCAATTACATGGTTGATTATATAATCAATATTTCACCCTTTGCAAGATTTTCCCCATATCCAAAAAGTTTTATCTTGTTTTCATACCGATCCTTCTATGATTAATGCAAGTGAAGCAGCTAAATAAAAGTAAAAGAAGGATAATTTTAAAAAATTAGTAAATGACATGTCGTGCAGCAAGAGAGGCATTTTTGAATTTTTAACCACTCGGCCACTAATCTTTATGGAGGTAGTAGAATTAAGACGGTACATATAGGAGTATTCTAATCGCAATTAAGTATCCATTAAAAGCTCATAATAATTAATTAAATTTACAAACCTTGTTTGCCTAAGAAAGGAGAAGACTCGGTGAAAAATATGATGCACTATAGATTAGACAGTGACCAATCTATATGAAGGGTCGACCGCATCCACACTAAAACACTTAACTTTTGTATAGTTTTACCCTTTAAACCACTTGATAATATATGTGTGTACTATTACTAAGGTGAAAAGCAAAGGCTAGCTATGAACACATAGCTAGGCTTTATTTCTTCATGCTTAGTTGAAGAGGCTTTGTCCTCTTATTTATAAATTTCATCTAAAATACTTTTCCCACTCCCTTATTATTATTATTATTATTGAATCATTCCCACTCCCTTGTTGATTTGCATTATGGTAGTTAATTCATGCTTTTTGTAGGTATAGCATTGGGATTGCAATGGGACGAAAAAATTTTATTTTTTGCGGGGATTTATTCTGAACGGAGCAAGAATTTTTCGAATTTTATTTCATGAGGATGGGAATGGGAGAAATTTCTTCTCCGTTAGCGGGGACGAAAAGTGTATTCTCCACTCTGTGAAAATTCTCATCCCCGTCCCCATGGAACCCGATACTATATTTACATAATTATTTTTAATATAAAATTATATTACTTAGTTATATATATATATATATATATATATATATATATATATATATATATATATATATATATATAATAAACACATGTATTAAAATTTTTAATTTTATCACTCATTTTTTATAATTTTCTCACATCATGACAACTCTAAAGAAATTTATTTAAATACTCTCATACTTTTATGTATGTTGATTTTTTTTAATGTTTTATTAAATAAAATTGCAGAATATTTTTAATATATTAGGTGTATCTACATTTTAATTTTATTTAGTTGATATTTTGTATATCTGAATCTGGTAATATTTTTTAAATAAATTTATTCTTATTTTTCAACTATTATTTATGAATTTTATAAATATAAAAAAATATATATTAGTAATACTGTATATATATTAATAAGTAAATATATATAAGTAATGTATAAAAAAAATTAATAAAATATATAAGTAATACTAATAATTAAAATATCTCCAATTATATATATATTGTGAGTTTAAACATAAATAAAATCTAATTTTTAAATTTTTATACATTAGATTCTACTATTTAAAAGTATTAAAAATTGAATTAAGATAAGACAAAAAAAAAATTAAGTGGAGAATGGGGATCTATGCGGAGACGGGAATGGAAATTAAATTGTCCTCATTTGTAAGGCAGGGATGAAAATGAAGATTTTTCATTAAGGTAGGGATGAGGGATGGTATCCCGCCCTTGCCCGCCCCATTACCATTCCTAATCTAGCATAACTAAGGAGCTTATTTAGCATCACTTACTTCAACTTAAAAGTAAGAAATAATTTTTATTTCTCTAACAGTGAGATTTGAACTTCATTTTTTTTTTTTAACCCTTTATATAGCTCGTCTAATGAATGGGGAAAAAAATCATAGAGATTTTTAAAGGAAGGAAACAACCAAAATATTCTAATTATGGTGTAGCTAGAAACAAATGACCAACATTAAGGGTATATTGGTGGTTAAATTTGCTGGATTAGTATATTTTTAGCTACCTTTGTTGAGGGTTTATTACTCTATTTGGGCTTTCAAAAATGTATGAACTAGTGGATATTTGTTTAGCTCCCTAATAATGTTAGCAAAAGTTCTCCAAGTAGTTGTAATAAGCACTTGTATTTGTATGGATGGGAAGAAAAAGAGGTGTGTCCTATAAATGAGGGGCCAGTGCCCCTAAACAGTGCAATGATGAACCTTTAAAAACACAGACAAAATGAAGTAAGTTAATTGATTATACAAAAGGGCATTAAATGAATTCATAATAAGAGGACAGTTAAAAACCCAATGTGAAAAAACAGCTCTTTCTTTTATGTACCTTTGTTTGAAATGGTACACTGAGTCCATAAAATCTGCCCACAAATGGCAACCCTTCAATTACATGGATAGGGCACAGCTTTGTTACCATGAATGTATTTCTTACCATATAGGACATAGGAAGGAAGGTGTCCCATATACAGAAAAACAGAGCCTAAACAAACAAAAAATAAAATAAAGTTTTCTTATTTTTATTTATCAATGTTTTTGAGGAAAGCCCAACAAACAAAAGGAGAGGAGGACCCAAATAGTACAGAAAAAATTAGGGTTGTTGAAAAGCCTGGCAAAATGAAAGTCCTTTTTTTTTTTTTTTTAACTACAAGTCTACAACTATTCATACATGTTTGTAAAGTACATCAGACTATTGGTGCTTCTCATAATATTGAGAGTGACCCATTTTCACTCTTTTTGAAGGGTATAGACATAGTACTGCCCTTAAAGCCTAGAAATGCGGAACTCCAAACTAAGGTAAAGAAAAGGGCCCGTTCAAGCAACTATCTTATCTTCTACACGTGGTTTACAAAATTACAATTAAGAGTCTCTAGGACATTACCATGAAATTTGATTCCTTTTTGTCCTACACTTTGAATTGTTGGAATTTCACCATAACACCTAGAAATATGTGTACATTTTGTTAACTTATGTGCACTAACCATTGCCATTTCACAATGTTTAATCTATCTGAATTAAGACACCAGTCGTCTCTAAAATGGGTTTGTAACAACATTCAACTTGTTCGAGTCTCCAATTAAGGATTCGTGAGGTCGAAATCCAATTAAAACCTAATACATTGAAAACAAAGGATTAAACTAAAGATTGGGTTGACTTGTTCATGTCCAATGTTATGATGATGGATCCCATTAAGTAAGCAGTGGATTTGGATTTTAATTGGGCTTAAACTCAAGCAACATTAGTTAATGATGGACCAATTCCTCTTGAGAGTCGGTTATCTTGATTCTTATACATATCATAGACATTGTCTTATACAAGGAAGAGGCATATATGCTTTTTAAGCCCAAAAATTTCAACTCTATTTCACCACTTTGAACACAATTAATCTAGTAGTTCACCTTAATCAATAGTATAATACTAAATTGGGAATCAAAATAGGATTACCAATGCAACCAATGGGCAAAAATTGTTTTAAGTCCAAAAAATTTATCTGAAATGAAGCTAATTGCTAGGAAATATGGTAACATGTACAAGCTCAGATTAGCATTGGTTTATCAACAGTTTTCGAAACAATTCTGTGTCAATTATTGTTGTCATGAACCATCCATAAATCATTCTTGACTTGGACAAAATCATTCTTCCTAGAGAAACAATTTCTCTTAGCTTTCCCACTGAAGATAAGGCTTACAAGTAGAACACAGATGGATTCACAAGCAACATGAGTTTTTAAACTTTGGTCTAAGGATGCATATATCATAAAAGTATTAGCTATAGAGCAAATAGATGAGTAAAAAGCAAAGGCACAACATATCAATTGGTTTACATATGCTTAAGCAAAATATTCAAGATTTCCTCTTACCATCAAAGGCAAAAATTCTCCAGTTTAACAAGATTTACAAGAAAGATGAATGCTGAATCTAATGATCCTTTTTTGCGATTGCGATTGAAAATATGAATCTGATTACCATTCTTGGCTTTTTCTTTGTTTGTCTTCCCATTTCCTCCTTTCTATATAGAAGGAAGGTTTTGGATTATAGCCATTGTTAGATCCTTCAGCTCCTACAATAGAAATGGGAGATGCTGCTGGGGCTGGTGAAGGTAAGGAGAAAAATGGTGGTGCAGAAGCGTTGAATTTGGAAATTGAAGTTGACCAGTAGCTGCTGAAGGTGCAGTAATTGTTGAAGACGAGAATCCTGATGATGCTGCAGTAGAGAAGAGAGGCAGTGGATTTGCCCCACCATAAGGACCTTGGCTTTGCCATGTCCAATTTGGTAATGAATCTCCCATCCTCTTCCCTATTGCTCTTTCCTGTGATCACCAAATTTTAAATTAATAAAGACTACAACAAATCCATTAACAATTTCATTTAGTGGGGGAAACAAATCCAACATCTATTGGTAAATATTTAAAAGTGGTGTAATTGCTATGATATGGATCTTTACATCAAATACATGAACCAAAAAAGATTTCATCGGTTATTGAACTGCAGCAAATTTTTGCTTGCATTTCATAATAGGTAAGTGACAAATATGGTACAATGCTCATGTCATACGAGGTGAAAACGCAAATGGAAGTGTCATAGCTAAAGGGAGCTCATTGTTCAAGTTGATGGGTGTGATGCTACAATCACTTCAAGCGCATGTGTATGCATGGACAAGCATGTACTCCAACAAAAGACCACAAGAAAACCTTTAACATTCAAATTAAGCATTCATTTAGTCAAATAATTTGTACTGCAAAGGCAAACCAGAAAAACTAAATGTGTTACTTGGGATGAAACTACATGAAAGGAAATACCTTATAAACGGGAAAGAAATTGGTATCTAGGCCACCCCATAAAGGAGGGGGCTCAGATGCTATTGATGGGTCATATGGCAGTTCATCCTTAAATGTAGCGGAAGCAGAGTTTAGAACCTGTAAGAGAACAATTCAAGTAAGCTAATCCAAGACCTCAACCAAATTGTTCAATGGAGCTACGAAGTGAACTACTCTCCAGAATACACAGAGTCACAAACACATGGCTATTGTAAGATCAGAAATCAATATCTATATTACCATTGGTCCACTGCCATCCCAGCTACTCTGAAAATGAAAATTATCCACGTCTTTGTTTATCTTTTGGCTCTCAGATATATCAGGGGGAGCAATTCCCAAATTTAGGTCAAGATTTTGGTTGCTATCTGTATCAAAAGCAAGTCATTGTAGATTGATATATAAAGCAATTCCTATATGAGGTCAAGCTCAACTCAGTTTTCAACAACAATTGATACCTCCAATATTGCCCTCAGACATTATTTCACCTTCATATGCGCTTGGCTCAAAGTTAGTGACTGCTTCCCTTCCATTGCACTTTATGGCAGCCTTGTCATAAGCCCTGATTACCAAATAAAAGTAACATCTCAAGTGAATTGAAAATAATTGGTTGAATCTCAAATTAACTGATCTCATTTAAAGAAAAGAAAGAGCAAATTCATGATTATTAAGACCTTGCAGCATCTATCTCACTGTCAAATAGCCCGAGATATATGTACCTGGAAGAAAGCAATGAATAAAACCCCATTAAAAAACAAGTTCCACAGTCCTACTACAATCTTGCATTTTTCAAGTTCATACTGAGATAAACACTCGCAATAACAGTAACCTTTGGAAACTAGAAGGAAATACATAAAGCAATCGGCTAGAGATATATGTGAAACAAAGAAAATAGTTTCTCACTTCTTGCCAAGAAATTGGCCCATACGAGCTTCCCATCGCCCACATTTATGCAGTGTCACTCCTCTATATTTCGAGCTTCCTCTAGAGAATCCAGTGCTCTGTCGTCGGAGGATATGCACAAATTCTTCTTTTGTAAAATTACTCATCTGCACAACACCCACTTGTAATCTAAATAGAAAAACAGATAGACTGATCAAAAACATTCAGTAACATCTGCATCAATCCCTACCTGCTTAATATCCTCCACATAGTCACTCACATTGAAGTTGATATCAGCATCAACCCCACGGAACTTGATTGCAGCTCGATCATAAGCTCTGAAAAATCAACAATGAAGCTAAAACAACAATGCTCATAACATGTTTACCAAATATTTTAGATGGTAAACCACATTTTGGTATCTAATTTGATTTGATTGGCATGATTACCTAGCTGCAGCATGTGCAGTGTCAAATCCCCCTACAAGAACCAAAACACCCACATTCACAAAAATAATGCTTCAATTGACAACCAAAATCAAACCTCAATCCAAAAATGTTGGGCAAAAATAGAAAAAGCAAAAAGGGTTAAAATGACTCTTTTATCTACTTACCCAAGTACACTTGTTTCCCACAATCCCTGCATAGAAGCACAGACCATAACACTGAATTCAAAACCAATACAAAAATTACACAATACAAAGCAACGCAACGCCCCCAGTAAACAAGAAATTAGTTAAAATTATGAATCAAATAACTAACCAAATATGCGATTCCCATCTCCCAGTTCTTCGGTAAAACGTGACTCCCCGATATTGAGAACTCCTAGACCTGGGTCCACGCCTACTCTTCTTCACCGGCGGCCTCTGCTGCACTTGCGCCACCATCTCCCTGCAGCCGAGATCCAACCACTGCCTCCTCATGGAATCGGAAGACTGACCGTCCACCGGAAAGAATTGGATGGTTCTGTCACCGCCGATATCATCATCATCAAACACTTTGGCATGGTCGTTATTTAAGATGCTAAAATTGTAGCCGAAAATTTCGGCGTTAGAACAAGAGTCCTCATCGCAAGCATTGACAATAGAGGAGGAATTGAAGCTACCAGAACTTTCCATTTGGTTAGTAGAAACTTCAAGAAAGTGTTTCTTCTTGTTGTTGTTGGCTCCTCCATCAGTTTCTCCCGCCATCTCCAAAGAACCAGAGGTGGAATCAGCAGAAACAACAGAAAGATTAAGATCCAACATTACGTAGTGTCGAAGTAGAATAAAAATAGGTGTAAAATCAGAATTGATGGGATCGAGAGAGAAACATATAAGCTTATTCTTGTTATTGTTTTGTAGCGTAGCAAAGAATAGAGAAGATTTTGTAGTTTGTAGAGGCTAAGAGGGACAAGGCCGGCTCTTAAGCTTCATGTCTCACAGAGGGAGATTTATGGGTTCACAGGTTTTGAAGAAATGGTTATGGAGGAAAGAGAAAGAGAGAGTTAAAAAGGAGTGGATGGGACGTATGAGAAGAGGAAGTTGCTATAAGCTATTTGCAATATAGGATATAAATTCTATAATTATTAACTATCCATTTTCTTTCTTCTTCTTCTGCTTCTTCTTCTTCGTTTTTCTGATTTTTATATTATTGTTATTATTATTTTACAATGGCGCGTGGTTTTACAAAACTCATGACTATATTCTTCTCTAATTTTTTATGATAATTATATAAAAAGAAAAAAAAAAATAGACAAATGGTGGGTAAGATAATCAAATAAAGGAAATACTTGTATGGAATATGATTATATCTAGTTATCGATCGAGCTTCAGCTTGAAAAATATTAAATTTTTTAAAGATTTGATCCGTTGTATCCATAATATTTTTTATAAATTATGATTTATATATGTACATTATATCTTACTAATAAAAGTTAATACATCCTAAAATCAAACCATATAAGATAATTCACGAAGAATTATGATTCATCTAATATTTTTTTTTCATTCCCTTATACTACAATTTATAATTTTTTTTATAAAAAAAAATTATAGGAATGTCTCACTAATTTATGTTTTATTTTAATATATCAAGTTTCAATTATTAAAATTAAATATCAACTATGTACAATTTGATTAATCTATTCACATTCTATTAATAGTGGAAGTTTTAAAATTTCACTAATTTATTAAAGTGAAGTGTTATTTATATTACATAATTCACAATATTATATCA
>CATKHJ010415541.1:0-13185 GCA_949750685.1 Vernicia montana | reverse complement strand
AACATATTATATTTTGTAATTTTATCACTACACAATTTCAGCTGTGAAGTGATTCTAAACATGATTGAATTTTATTCTAAAGAGAATAGTATCATAATTAAATCAGTCTTCCAAAGACTTATAGACAATTTATTTAGTTCTTCAGGAATGTAGGATATCAAATCTTTAACAAATTAGAATACTAGTGTACCATAAATTTAGAATACTTAGTTTTTCAGGAATTTAGGATATCAATTCTTCAAGAATTTTTATTTTATTTATTTATTTAATTAATTAGTTTTTCAAGAACTATAGATAATACTAGTTCTTCAGGAACTGTATTAATTTATTTTAATTCTATAGGAATACAAATTCTTCATAATACTAGTTCTTCAGAAACTAGAATTTAGAATACCAGTTTTTCAGGAACTGTATTAATTTATTTTAATTCTATAATAATACAATTTTTTTTTTCATAAACTACAGATGATACTAGTTATTTAGGAACTAGAATTTAGAATACAAGTTCTTCAGGAACTGGAATTTAGAATACAAGTTCTTCAGGAACTGTATTAATTTATTTTAATTTTATAAAAATTTAAATACAAGTTCTTCAAAAATTATATTTAATTAATTAAAATTAAAAAGTATCAAATAATAATATCTCCATCAAACAATAATAATAAAATTATTATCACAAAAATGATAATCATATACTATAAAGAATATTATTTTGCACATATCTCCTTTCCAAACAGGTCCATGTTCAAAACCAACAAAATTATGAACTATGAAAAATAAAAAGAGCATACCCATTAACTCAATTATTCGAGTCAGCGTAGAATTATTCATAAAAATTCAAAACAAAATTGCAATACAGTACCTACAATTCAAAGTGGAAAAAGAAAAAAAAAAAAAAAAAACGAATGATAGAAACCCACAATGTTATGCAATCGAAATAGTTGAGAATTAAAAATTAATATATGAAAGTAATTCTATTATAAGAAATCTAAGATTTCCAACCATACTTTACCATATAAAACAGTAAAATTATTCTTTGATGGTTAGCTTTGCAATTTCAAAAAAAAAAAAAAAATCACTTGCTAATCAATGCATCATAATCAATAAAATAAGGATAAACAATTTAATACCAAGGATAAGTTACTAACCTCA
The DNA here is from genome assembly GCA_949750685.1 of Vernicia montana. NCBI lineage: Eukaryota > Viridiplantae > Streptophyta > Magnoliopsida > Malpighiales > Euphorbiaceae > Vernicia > Vernicia montana. The sequence continues at coordinate 12,033 of CATKHJ010415541.1, read as the reverse complement.
AAAGCCACTATGAAAATGATAATAAGCCAAAATCAATAATGATCGATATTAAAAATTAATGAATATAATTATCTCACATACCTTGATTTCGTGTATTAAGCAAAAAAAAATCAATAATGAATTTTAATTTTAATGCGTCTTGCAATTTGCTCAAAGAAAATAGTAGAACAAAGTCGTGTTGATAACGTGTAGTAAATCGGTTTATTAGCTCAGTATATCAAAGACAATAAGAAGAGATATAAAGCAATAAAGTAAAGAGAGAGAGAAAATATGTAGAGAGTAAAAGGGGGTCCAAACTCTTATTATTAGATTGATTCTAGCTTCCCTTATATAGAGGAATAGCTAGGGTTTAGTGTATACAACATTACTGAAACAATATCCAAGGGGGAGTGTTATAAATAATTATTATATGTGGATATTACTTAAACATTTTTGAGTATATATTTTAGAAAGATTATAGTATAGGGTTATTTTAGTAATATTGTATACACTAAACCCTAACTATTCTTCTATATAAGGGAAGCTAGAGTTAATCTAATAATAAGAGTTTCGAGCCCCTTTTCTCTCTACATATTTTCTCTCTCCCTCTTTATTTTATTGCTTTATATCTCTTCTTATTGTCTTTGATATACTGAGCTAATAAGCCGATTTACAACAAATTAATCATTAGTATTTTTTTTTTACGGATGGGAGAGAAAAAGTAAATTTTGTATTTATTTATTTGTTTTATTGATAATATAAAATTTATTATTGTCTATTACATAGAATAGAACAACTGCTTAGAGAGAGTGTTAAGGCTGCGGTTGGTTGCATAGACAAGATAATATGGGACTTAGGTTGCATGGAAACATCTACAAAGTCGACATTTCCCTATCGGATACCAAAACCTCTCGAAAACTTTAGAAAACGTTTCAGAAACTTAAAAAAAAAGTTTTTCATTATTTTTTTTTTAATTATTTTGAGTTTTGAAAACTTTAAAAAAATTCTTGAAAATCTTGAGGAAACTTGTAGAACATTTTTATAAACATCAAAAATCATTTTACGACATTGTACTGTAGAAGGCCAATAAATATATAAAAATAAATAAAAATTTATTTTATATACACACCTGGCAAAGTCTTTAACCTATTTAATTTTTTCCTTTTATATATGTTTAACGATATTTTTAAAAAATAAATAATTATTAAGGGTAATTTGAATTTTTTTTTATTAATTGAGTTTTAAGGGTAAGATAAGTGAGTCATTCATAAAATAAGATGACTGAAAAAGGGGTAAAATAAGACAAAAAGTAAATTTTGTCAAATCTTGTCCATATATAAAAATGCACCAAATACTGACAAGTTAAATTTGTCTGGTCTTGTCCAATTCTATCATGCAAAACAAACGCAGCTTAACATTACTTTTTAGGAGAAACATTATGGTGTGCACCACCTTACTCATCCATAAGACACGTGTCATCTCTTCATTTGGTGTTATAATTTACTCCATAGATTTTTTTTAAATAAAATAAAATTTCATTAATTATAAGTAATTAAATATAAATTTTAATAGAAAAAAACCTAATATAAAATCAACTACTCTAACAAAAGTAAATTGATTCGCAGATCGCAAATGTTTAACAAAATATCCAATTGTCATATAGTTGATTTTGAAAAACTGCAGTTGTAATAGTGGAACAATATGATAAATTACTGATTTCTTTGCGAGCATATAAAACGCAACATTGTACAGATATATCACCAAACTCATAATAAAAAAACAACTTTCAATAAAAGAAAACATAATAAAACTTTCAATAAAAAAAATTAAATAATATAAAAAATAAAAAACAATCTAACATAAAATAATAAAATAAAAATTATCACATCTTAGTAACGGTATACTATCACATAAATCTCTAAAATAATTGAAGAAAACCAAGGCGTCTTTCCCAACTGTCTTTTTTTATGCAATGTAAAATATATATATATTTTATAAAAATCGTAATTTTATAAAACAACATACAAAATGAAAATTTCTCATAACTTGTTAGAGAATTTTGAAAAATAAAATTAATTTTCGTGAAAAGCTTGATTTTACATAATAATATGCAATCTATTGCCACAAAATTATTTTATATTAATTATTAAGTAATGAATGGAATTTACATAATATTATAAAAAAATAAATAGTATATGTTTATCAAACATATATTTAAATACAAAAACAAGTCATAAAATTATGAACTTTTTCATCATACTTTAATGATATTTTAAATTATTTTACTATATGTAAAATATTATTATTTATTAAATTTAAATATTATATTTTCTTTTGATAATTTGAATATTAATATAAAAAATATGAGAGCCAAATTTATTATGTATGGATCATTTGATAAAAAAAAGAGAAGATATTATATGTATGGTTTATATAAATTTTAATTAGAATCTATAAGAATACAATAACTTAGAAAAAAATTTGATAAAGTAACTTCACATAAATTTAATTTTGAGAAAATTATTTAGCACATGACTTGAAAAGAATGATTGTTTATTTATTTATTTTTAATATTTGTTTTTAATCATTGAGAAAAAAATGAAAATAATTATTAGCACATGACTTGAAAAGAATTATTTTTTTTTTGTATTTTTAATCATTGAAAATAATTATTAATTTATAAATTTTTAATAATTAAGCCACCTCTATTTCACTTGTTATTTTATTTATTTGAAAGACTAATTAAAAATTTATTATACAAGTTAAAAACACAAAGTAATTAATGTTAAATTTTTAATTTTTAATAGCGAAACAAATAAATAAAACCTTAAAATATTGAACCTTAATTTAAAATAAAAATACTTATGTTTTTAAATTCAACTTGATCTTAAAATCAGTGAATGCAAATAGTTATGAGTTAAAGATTTAATTGGTATCAAATTAAAATTTTAAATAATAACATATATTTATTATATGTTTATTAATATGCATGAATAACGTACTTTACATGTTTATATATTCTGAACGAACGTTACTATCAGATAAAGAGTAAAATAATATTTGTTATATATTGTAAATGCTCATTTTAGTACAAAACGACATCATTTTATGCATTTTAATTGGCAAAAAAAAAAAAAAAAAAAAGTTTCCAGCACTCGTTTAACCCGGATCGAGTCGTCCAAGCCCCCGGGTTTTTCCCGATTATGTGCATCTTTGGTTATCTACCCTAACCCATACTGGCTAGGGGACTGGTTTTCGGTTTTTTTATTCAACCAGCTGGATCGGTCCGAGTTACAAACCAAATACTAATTTCGAAATATTGGGAAAGAGGCCAAACGACTCCACGTGAAATAAACGGTTGTTCCTTCTGAACAAAACGACAGATCCATCTATCTAACGCCTCTGCTGCTCTACAGCAAGTCTTTCTCTGTCTTGAAGCTGATTCTGGGCGATATTTTCTATTTGAAAAATGGTTTATTTGTTTTGGGTTTCGTGGAAAAGCACTTCTTGAGGGTGAATTGGGTGAGTTGTTGATGCAGAATGGTCTAACTACAATGGAGTTCAATCAGCTATACATAGGTAAATTGCAATCCCTTTTGAATTTATTTATTTTTTCTCTTGGTAATTGCATTCCTAGCTCCTGCAGATTCTTATCCTCTCTGCTCTAGCTCATTCTTTTTTTAATTTATGTTTGGTATTTATTTGTTTCTAAAGCATTGGTATTAGGGGAGAAAATGAGTGTAGATAGTTTGCCTCTCTTATCTGAGTTTTTATGGTTTTATGAAAATTTTATTTGACAATTTAGCTTTTCTTGAATATCTTGGGATTGTTGATTAGCTCTGCAATTGCCCGTTGTATAGTCGCTGCAGTAGAATCTACGCTCGCCAAGAATATTTCCTACCAATCGAGATTACAATATTCAATAAGCTAGAAATATATATGGATGATACTTTATAAAATCTAAGTAAATGTTGTCAATTCTTTGCTTTAGTTATTTCATAAATAATCTTCAAATCTTAATTGAACATTTCAAAAATAAATCTAGCCAATTCTGTCAATTTTAAGGGTTGGAAAAGAGCTATTTGATAATGAAATCTACATGCAGTTTTGAATTGGAAATGGATAGACCTAAAACAAATTGAATAATTATATATAGTGTACACGAATAACACACACATTATTTAAAAGAAATAATTAATATAAGAGAAGAACTCACAAGGAAGAAAATTTTGATCTGATTTCTGGTTATTTTGAGTTCAGCACTCGTGTCTGTATTGGTCTCCAACAATATATCTATCACTTCTTTAAATTCTTGTCCTGAATCATTCATCTGGTCATCTTCATAATCCTTGAACAGCCTCTCTAGTAGCTGGTCGTACTCCCAAGTTGTAGATATAAGCCTTTTCCCATTTCCAGAGAGATCAAAGTTCTTGAAAGGGCCAAACACTTGAGTGAAGCTTAGCTTCGCTGTAAATTCCATGATGGCCTGAATTGATTTCCTTATCTCCATAGGCAAATTAGGATTTTCTGCACATCTTTTGCCCACTGCCATCTTACAAAGAATATTATTTGCCAAGTTTGATAGTTCCATACCCAAATCACAAGGTTCTCCTTCTCCAGATTTCACCACTAATGATTTTAAAAGCTTTAGCTTCTCTTGCTCTCAAATATGGATGAACTGGTCTAGTTGCTGTGTCCTGCATAGCTTCTTCATGAACCGCCAATATGGTTCGTATTGGCAGTTGATGAAGCTATCCCCATCATATATGTTGAATTTTGATAGACCAAAACCAAGCATATACTTAGAAGCAAAATCAACATCTTGGGTTCAACATTTCATTGGCTATGCCCAAGTCAGATACTACAACTACAGGTTTTCCTCCCATGACTATCTGCATGATGGGACCATAGCGGCTAGCTAAGGTTTGAAGGGATTTTGGTGAACTAGAGCTAAGCAAGTGAAGGTGACTGATGATGGGTAGAGAAGGAGGACCTGGAAGCTGGCCAGTCTTGGTGCCAGAGTTGGTAACTACTCTGATCAAGAATCACACCACAAGAGCAACAATTATGACCCAAGTGAAAAGAATACTCGTTTCCATGAAAATTAAGTTTTAGTTATAGCTAGCAAATGATACACTATGGATTTGAATATATAATGCGTATATATGGGAAGATAATTAATGATTTGTGTATATATAAACTTGATCTAGAAAATAAATAGCAGAATCAGACAATAGCATGATATATATACTAATGATGATATGAAATATAATCATTTTATTTGATGATGGTATCACAACAACCATATGCAAGCTAATAACAAAGAACAACAATAATGATAATAATTCAATAAAAATTTGTATAAAAAACTATTTTTACTCAGGAGATTCGTGACAATATCTAAAAAGAAATTTATATTCTTGCAAAGAAATTGATTTTTTTTCCTCCTAGCATTCAACTCCATTTGCATATTTGCTAGCTTCTCTAGAGATTTAGTTATGTTTATTCATTTGATTTTCTAGAGTTTTACCTCTTCTTCACACCTTCAATCTGTCATGTTGAGCTTCTTTCTATCGGGCGAGATATCCGCCTTATAAAAGATGATCCCTGCTTGCACACTTATGCTTATGACTTTGTGATGCACTAATAAATTTGGAGTGTTTGCAGTATGTCTTCTTGCTAGATATATAAAAAAAACACTAATATTCCATATGAGGCCATTGTTTTTTAGTCAAGTTCTTTGAATCTCCTTGCTTGTTTGGATTGGAATTGAGATAACAAATCTTGGCAGTTTAATAATGATAATGTTATTCAAATTGTCACTAAGCATCTTCATAATCCTTCTATCAAGCATGTTTTCTAAGAATGTGATCATTTTCTAAACACCATTGCAGAACAAAGAGTTTGAAGGTCTGAAAATTTTGTGGTATATGTGTTGTGACTCATTTTTTGGCAATTTCCATATCTTCAAGACATTTTTAGAGGTTGAAACTTTTCACTTTTAGACTTTTTTTTTTGTTGGGTAAAAATGCTTTCAATGTAATTGTTATAGATATTGCTCTGATTTGGATCACAGTTTGGCTATGTTTCATTTGCTGGTTTGTTTTTTATTTGAGTAAAATATACTGCTACTATGATTTTTGCTACTTGTTGGTGTCATATCTGTCCCATTAGCAATCTGTTTTCACATGATTTTCCTCTCTTCAGTTGTTAGTGTTTCTCATTCTCTAATGTATTATCTGCAGTTTCCGCCTCAATGGAAAACTACTTTATTTTTAATAACCCATTGCTAATTTGTTGTCCTCTAAAAATTTATACGATTCTTGGACCTAAGGTGATTAATGGCAGTTTCTGCGCAAGCTATTCTAGATTAAAAAAAAAAGAAAGAAAAAGAATTGGGAAAGCTTCATGTTTTAATGGCTTTGCAGCCCAAGAGAACTCATGCCAATTCATCTTAGAGAATCTACATATGAAAAATTAGGAATTTTCTCAGTTTCAGTTTCCAAATCCCTTTAAAAAAATTAAACATTTTGTGTAGGGCACATTACTCTATTTCAGCTGTCTATTTATAGTTGGTAACCTGTTAAGAATGACTGACTAGTCATGAAATGAAGTAATGCTCGGGGATGGAAGGATAAAACCATAATTGTTTGGGGTGCATTTGATGTAAATGTGCCTTCCATCTTTTCTTCTGTGCATGTTATCTATAGAATTGGTTGTTAGTTACTGAGGTTTATGTATTTTGCAATACAGGACATCTGTTTTTTTGGTGAATTTTTGGCTCCGACTAGGACTCAAACTTGAGATCTCTCAGCCTTGGAGAAGACTCCAGTAACATAGGACATATTTGATACTAAAGAAGGATACAAATTGGAATATTGGATACTTAAAGTGGTTGAGACCCCCCTCCTGATATGAGTCTCTACAAGCAGCTAATGCCTGCCAAACAAGGGCTTGGTGATGTCATAAAGCACATGAGAGGTAATTATGTTTATTTACTCTTGATGGGTTAAGTTACCTTTTATTGGTTTTCTAATTACATGCTTGATTTATACAATGATCAAATATCCATATGCTAATTTGGCATTTGGAAAAGTGTGGTGGCTTATGTCCCGATAGGTCATTGTTGTGTCAACTAATCTGGTTTGTGTTAGTAGTTCACTTGTTTGAATGAGTTATAGGGAAAAAACCAGCAATAGAAGTTAGAAATGAGTGAATCTAATATCAAATAAGGTTTTTTTTAGGAGTATGAAGGAGACCAGGTTTGGTTCTTTCATACTTGTTTCATATTCATATATTCATTGCAGGCTCTTCTTTCTGCCTTTTCCATTCAGCACCAGATAGTCATGTTGAACTTCATTCTCAAGAGCAGGATGTAGTAATTGCTTTGGGAAGCAATATGGGTAACAGACTTCGTAATTTTAACCAAGCATTGCAGTTGATGAAGAAATCTGGCATTACCATTACTAGACATGGTTGTTTGTATGAGACAGCGCCTGCCCATGTGACTGATCAACCTCAGTTTCTTAACTCTGCAGTTAGAGCTGTTACAAAACTTGGTCCACATGAGTTGTTGGGAGTGCTTAAGAACATTGAAAAGGATATCGGTCGTACCGATGGCATAAGATATGGGCCAAGGCCAATTGACTTAGATATATTGTTCTATGGAAAGTTCAGGATTAATTCAGGCATACTTACTGTCCCTCATGAGAGAATATGGGAGAGACCATTTGTAATGGCTCCATTGATGGATTTACTAGGAGTAGATACTGAAAGTGATACAGTTTCTTGTTGGCATTCAATGTCAATACATTCAGGCGGACTTTTTGAATCGTGGGAGAAATTGGGTGGTGAATTCCTTATTGGGAAGGAAGGGATGAAAAGAGTTCTGCCAATTGGAAATCACTTGTGGGATTGGTCACAAAAAACTTCTGTTATGGGTGTTATAAATTTGACCCCAGATAGTTTTAGTGATGGAGGAAAGTTCCAGTCTGTGGATTCTGCAGTTTCTCAGGTCCACTTGATGATTTCAGAAGGGGTAGATATTATTGATATTGGTGCTCAATCAACAAGGCCAAGGGCTTCTAGGTTGTCTCCTCAGGAGGAATTAGATAGGCTGATCCCTGTCTTAGAAGCTGTTGTGAAGATACCTGAGATGAATGGTAAGCTCATATCTGTGGACACTTTTTACTCTGAAGTGGCTTCAGAAGCAGTCAGAAAGGGAGCTCAACTTGTAAATGACGTTTCTGGTGGACAGTTGGACCCAAACATGACTAAGGTCGTTGCTGGCCTTGAGGTTCCTTATGTGACAATGCACATGAGAGGAGACCCAACTACAATGCAGAATAGTGAGAACCTGCAATATGATGATGTTTGTAAGCAGGTTGCCTCTGAGTTGTACTCTCGGGTTCAAGATGCAGAATTATCAGGTATCCCAGCTTGGCGGATTATTATTGACCCTGGAATTGGATTTTCAAAGAACACTAAGCATAATTTGGACATCCTAATGGGCTTACCAACAATTCGAGCAGAGATTGCAAGAAAAAGCTTGGCTATGTCTCGTGCTCCTATGCTCATTGGACCTTCCAGAAAGAGATTTTTGGGTGAAATTTGCGCTCGCCCTGCAGCAATTGAAAGAGATCCTGCAACCATTGCTGCTATCACCACTGGGATTTTGGGAGGTGCAAACATTGTTAGAGTACATAATGTTAGAGATAATCTAGATGCTGTGAAGCTATGTGATGCCATGCTGAAACATAAGAGGCCTGCTTCATAATACCAGGCTGAAAATTTTGCTCTCATTTTAGTTTGCTACCATTCCTATTTCAATCTTAAGAGAATAGAAGAATGATGTTACTCCAAATAGGATTGGATGTTGGGTTCCCTTTGCTGCAAATTTCCTGGGGATACTATTCCCATTGTAAACTTATGTTTAAATGTTGTGAACTTATGCCATGTGTTTATTCTCTGTATCTGTGTGTGTGTTTATACATTTCGAATAAAAAAAAAAAAACTTATGCAATGGATGTAAGAGTTCAAAGTGCTGCACTTCTCTCTTTGCTTTTTGAGTGATTATGAAATTTAAATGTAAAATTTTGTCGAATGTATTTAAGTTTAAAATCTGAGTTAAATCCCTCAATTCTATAGGGGTTCTAGTTGAATGTTAGCTTTTGGTTCAGAAGTTTAACCAAATGGTTTAGTGCCTCGGTTTCGATGTAATAGACAAGAGGTTGCCAATAACAGGTTGGTTTAGTTAAAAGAAAAAAAGAAATTTGAACCATTTATTTCAGAAAGGTGGTGCTATTAGTCATGAGACAAATCCTGTCAGAAAATCTAAAACTTGAATATAAGGCACCAAATATAACTAACTTGTTACCTTACAAGGGTTAAGGTGGCCTACACTACCAATCTCACATTAAAAATCACATGGTAGGGATTGTATAGGAATTGGGAATTGTTTGCGGATGGCCTAAGTAACCATGTTAATGTTAATAAGTACCCTTTAGAAAGTGACTATTCAAAAACTTTTAGTGGCTATTGTCCATTGCATGTTGGGGTTTGTTGGTGTCTTTCAACTACAACTAACAGACAACCCCTTGTGAAGGGCACTTTCATTTTTTGGTCTCTAACCGACAACGTTTTGGATAAAATCCATCTGCCTTTTTGTGGATCTCATTTTAAGTTAAAGAAAGATTGTTCTTTCTTAGTATTTTAGGATCACAAATATAATTCCTACTAGTATATTAAAATTATACTTATAATAAACATTAGAAAAATTTGAAACCATACATCCATTTTATACAATTAATAATAATTGAAAATATCATTTCCATATATGCCTCAAATTTTTAGATGCATGCATGTAATGCCACATATATAAAACAACTATTATAGAAATCAACATATATATATAAGTTTTTTTTTTTTTTGATAAATATGGTTTCGACTGAGACTTAGGTCTTTTTTGGTATGATAAATTTTAAATTTATAGATTTAATTAAAATTCTTAGATTTGAACAAAATTCATAGATTTAAAAGCTCGCATCTCATGTGAGTTTTCAAATTTTTTATTTTCAAAAGTTTTGAAACATAAAGAATTTTAATAATTTCATGAAATGTAATTTAATTTTTCAAATTAAATAAAGGACTAAACTATAATTTATAAATTTTACGAAATTTATCACTGAAAACGATATCACAAACTTAAAAACTTTCAGTCCTAAAAACGGCTGAGATATTCAATTTTTTTTTTTGTTTAATTTCTTACTTTGTCTGTAAATATTCTATGTCTATCCTACTATCTACTACTAGTTTATGACATTTTCTAGTATCATCAAATTTTCAATAAAGAAGGAGAATAATTCTAAAGTCAAGGTAATAAAGCATTACTTTTTTTTTATAAAAAAAAACTCTTTTCTTCTCATATTTTCCATTCTCTATGATGTGTTTTCTTGACAATCTGTTAAGAAAAAAACATATGCCTTTTGACATTGCTTTTATTTTGTTTAGCAAAGCCACAAATCTTGACTTTGGTTGTAGACAAATCACGTTGGATATTACAAAGTATTATTATTATTATTATTATTATTATTATTATTATTATTTATGTAGTTGCTATGTATAATCACCGAATTTCAATTTCAATTGAAATTTATTATTTATATTTTTATTATTAAATTAAAAATATTATTTAAATATTTATAAAGTTACAACTTGAAATTTAGATATATTTTATCAATCTCTCAAATGAAATAAAATTGATATACAAGCTTATTTCAATTGATTAAATTTTAATTGAAATTAATATTATCAATCTTCTAATTAATTTGAAGAGTTATAGTAATTTTTTTTGAAATAAAATAAAATTTCATTAATTATCAGTGGCTGAATATAAATTTCAATAGAAAAGAATCTGATATAAAATCAATTATTCTAATAAGAACAAACTGATTCGTAGATCGCAAATATTCAACAAAATATTCTAATTAATAACTCGTTAAATGTTAATGTTTATCCACTAATATTCCCTAATGTCAAAAGAGACAAACATAAAGTTTTGGTGGCAAACAAAAAATATTATTTGTTGAGACTTAATTAATTAATTTTGAGAGTAGAAAAAGAATTTTGTATTTTCTTTTTCAATGTTAGATTAATGAAATTAAACAAAATCCAAAACAAAAGTGCAATACATCAACCAAATCATATCCTAATTGTTCTTTTGTTTTCATTATTGTCAAGTCAGAATCTTATATTTTTCTTTAATTATTACAATAACTTGTTAATTTATACATAAAAATTAATATTTTTTTCTTAAAATTTTTAGGTCTTATTCAATTCATAGAAAATGATGCATGAGTATAAGGGACCGCAAAGCTCGGGGCTTGCATGTGCTTGTAACATGGTAGGACCTAATTACACTATCAATCCAATTAAGTTTTAATAATTATAAGAATTAAAACAAAATACAAATATGCCAATTAGTATAGTTTGATTAGCCTTTTTATCCATTTAAAAATGTAAAAAGTGAGTAAATCGAGTCTTTCAAATCACAAAAAATTATCATCAATTTAGTAAAAGATGTTAAAGGGGATGACTACCTCTATTGTATAAGTTATAATATTATTTCGGCCAATTGAGTCTTTAAGGAATAAAAAAAATAAAAATTAAAGTATATATATATATATATATATATGGAAAAAAACAATCAAGTAATTATCAACTCATAATATTTTTTGATTGAAAAAGCTAATCATCCACACATGCACTAAGCAACAAGTTTTCTTCTTCTTTGAAACTTGTTAATTATATATAATAATTAATAATTCATCATACGTGTGCTACTTATATTTTATTGGACATTTAATAAAAAATCCAATGATAATATTTGTGATTAAAAAAAGATTAAAGTCCTATCTAATCATATTTATTATTATTATTTTGGTAACCGACAATTGATTATATTATGAAGATTTCTCTATCCACAGTTTTGCCTTTGTTAATTAGATGCCTCTCAGTTATCTAGAAATTTATTTTTAACTATGAAGGTCAGATATA
>CATKHJ010415246.1:0-13266 GCA_949750685.1 Vernicia montana | reverse complement strand
ATTCATAACATCTACATCTTTCTTCAAGTGGCAAATAGCTGTTAGATTCATTTGGTGTCAACTGTCAAGCTACGTAGATATGTATACCAAAATCATACCCAAACTTCCCGCTACTCCCGCTAGTTAGTTGGTACGTCAAAGATTTAAACTTTAAACAACCAAGTGTTCTGCCTAAGCTCCAATTCTTCTCTTCTTCTGCCATTTCTTAATTAATTCACCTCTCTAATCAATAATCATGTCCTTCCACGAATCTTCTGTTAATAAAAATCTCTCAAAGCATACCTCACTCTTTGGCCTCAGATTATGGGTTATTTTAGTTGCTTTCAGTATACTCTTCACTGTTCTCTTCCTAATCTTTATCTTTCTCTACATAATCTATCATCGTCGCCAAAAGTCCAAACCCTTTAAGCCCCATTTCCGTTTACCAAATCCCATTTCATGCAACAATTATTGGAATAATAACTACAACAATTCATCGCTTGACAAGAGACTATTGTCGAGCCGAATGTCGGAGATTGAGATGAACATTGCTAAATTAGACCATCATAATCCGGTGATTGTATCCCCTCAGGTTAGTGGGATGATCACAATTCAAGACTGTGACAGTGGTAGCATTGTACCTGATTCGAAGTCAATTGCTAGGTACTCCCTTGCGGTTTCAGATGCGTGGAGAGGAAATAGATTTTCTTTAAGGGATGTTGATTTGGTCACTCATGGATTTTCCGATGAAAATTTGATCGGAAATGGTGATCTTGGTATTGTTTATTGTGGCATTTTATTGGACTCTACAAGAGTAGCTGTAAAGAGACTATTCAGTAACAGGTACTCATTCTTTCATTTTTTTATTTTTTATTTTTTTTGTGCTTCATTAATTAATTGAAATGAAATTATGTAATTTTTAATTCAAATTAGACATAATTGAGAAGCTAATTAATCAACAGTTTTCAAGATGAGGACTTTGTAAATGAAGTAGAGGTGATAGGACATGTTAGACACAAGAATTTAGTCAAATTGCTTGGATATTGTATGGAAGGAGGTTACAGGTATGATTTTTACTCTTTTACACAAATGAAATTTTGCTTCTTTAATTTGCTTCAATGTTAATAATTTTTCTTTCGATTAGAATACTTGTGAATGAGTATGTGGATAATGGTAATCTGCATCAGTGGCTTCATGGATGTCCAGAGCAAGTCAGCCCTTTAACATGGAGTATACGAATGAACATTATTCAAGGAATAGCTAAAGGGTGAGTTTATTTGATCCTGATAAGTCCTCATCAGTCCTGACCATTTGACTTCATTTAATATGTATAAACTTCGTACAATTTTGATGAGTTTTGCTTCTAAAGATTGGTCTACCTTCATGAGGATATCGAACCAAAGATTGTTCATTCGAACCTGAAATCTACCAACATACTGCTTGATCACCAATTGAATCCTAAGATCTCTGATTTTGGGATTGTTACGCTCTATGGTCCTGAAGGAAAAGACATAGCAGCTCGTCTGATGGGATCATCTGGGTAAGCTCCTCTGTTTGTTTCAACTAAGTTATTTCACAGGGCAATGTGCCTAAATTCTTGTGAATGAAACTTAATAATTGATACTGACCATGTCGGATAGTGTATTTTTCCAGTTATTTATCTCAAGAATATGCTTCTAATGGAGATCTGAATGAGAGGACTGATGTTTATAGCTTTGGAATACTTATCATGGAGATCATATGTGGAAGGGTTCCTGTAGATCACAATCAACCCCAAGTAAAGACTCATTGAACCAATCGAATGCTTTATTCACAACTCTATTTTGTTTATGTTCATACCCTCTAACACAGGAATTAGTTATAAATTGCAGGTATATTTGATTGATTGGTTGAAATCTATGGTTGCCAATCAGAAAATCATGTATGTGGCGGATCCCAAATTGGCAGAAATTCCATCTTCAAAGGAGCTCAAGCGCATACTTTTACTTGCTCTTCGATGTGTTGATCCTGATATAATGCATAGGCCTACAATGGGAGATGTGATTCACATGCTTGAGCCATGTGATTTACTACTAAGTGATGTAAGAAGGAGCTTAGAATGAAATATAATAATGCTTCTCCAGAGCATTCATTTTATTTCTACATCAAAACTTTTACATATCCTGTTGAATTTCTTATGATATTGGTCCTATGATGCAGGAACGTCAGATTAGGAGAGAATCTTCATCTTGTCGGAGTTGTTCACAAGAGAGTCAGATTGTTACAAAATTGGGTGAGGCTGATTTTAATACACATGGAAGGGAAAGCAGCAGTAATGTCTATCAGAAAATGATGTCAAAGTAAAACAAACGCTCACTGATATCAAACTTCAGAGAAGAAAGAATATATTTTCAAGATTTATCTTTCCTTTTATTGAACATTATGAGCTATAAATTTGATGTTCATTTGTAATTATTACTTTTATCATAAGAGTTGAGCAACAATTTTTGTCATATGTTCCGATCACAATTGATGAATGAACCAAAATAAGCTCAATAACAGCACAAAATGTTTAATTTTTCTTTATTATTTTTATTCATTGCCCTTGAAAGAGGGACTAAAACATGGTTGATCATAATTCTACCAACCATCTATCAATAATAATAAATTTTCAGTAGTAATAAATTTTAAATTGAAGTAGCAGAACAAGTTTGCATCTTAACAGTTTCAATTGCCAGTTTATCCTCAGGGAAAGAGCATTCACTATCTTGTTCAGGCAATGCATCGCATGGTTTAGGAGTCACGTGGCTTGAAACTCCCTTTACATTAGTGCAGTTCCATTGCAGCTTTTTTGCAGTTTCACTCAATGTCATAGTCGCATTGGAAATGCAAATTCCAGTAAAGGGATCTGTAGGAAATCCATCAAGTGATCCTGTAATGTTAACATTCTCGGCAACAATGTCTCTGAAGTTTATACCTTTAATCTCAGCTAGTGCGTTTGGATCAAACCCATTATCTGGGTGCGACTTATAAGCACCTGACATCCAGAAAACATAATGCATAGTCTTCATTGTCATTCTTCTCACAAAAATGTCTCTAACAAAGCCTCCTCTTCCAGGTGCAGTTTTGATTCTGACAGCAGACTGAGTGTTGATTGCTGTGATATCTTCAATCCTAACATCCTGGATTCCACCGGACATTTCACTCCCAAGAGCAATGGTAGCACTGTCAGGGGAAATGCAAGTTAGCCTTCTTATAACAAGGTGCTCTGTGGGCATTGCAGTTTTAATTCCATACTGGTCCCATCCACTTTTAACAGCAATACAGTCATCTCCGGAGACAATGTAGCAGTCTTCTATCAGACAATTGGTACATGAATCTGAAAAAGAAAAGAATAGAATTATACACTGAATTTAGTCCAGCCACTATATATATACAAGTCCAAAATACTACTCATGATTAATAGGTTTCAAAAGGGCTCAGTCCTCATCAAGATTCGGTCTGATATGAATTTGATATCATTTATAACATCCAAATATTAAATGAGCCATTAGGGCAATAATTCAGTGGTCGAAAACTTACCTTGCAATACAGGAGGTCAAATATTCAAATTCTTACAATTCTTTCCCCTTTAGGAATTTCCAATGAATCGAAAAGAAAAAAGAAAAGATAATATGAAGCAAACCAACCTGGATTAATGCCATCTGTGTTAGGGACTTCAACCGGAGCAAGAATTGTCACCCCTTTGAATAACACATTACTGCACATTTCAACTTTCATCAGAACCAACACAATATAAAATACCAGACAATCATCTGGTAATATGCTCATAAATTGTAGAGAATAAAAAGATTAACAAACCTGCAATAAATAGGATGGACGTGCCAAGATGGAGAATTCATGAAAGTAATGTTTGATATTTGGATCTGAGTAGAGTACATAATCTCAAGCAGGTAAGGTCGGGTTGCCTTAAATTCATGCCTTTTGAACTTTGCCCACCAGGGAGCACCCTGCCCATCAATTGTGCCATTGTTACCTGATGATTAGAAAGAAAAAAAATTCCCAATTAATGAAAAGCATTAAAATTGGCACATATATAGTTGATTATGCAGAAATGAAAAGCATTAATGTGTGTGATCAATACCAGTAATTACAACGTCAGTGAGGTTCATTCCAAAAAGGAGACTAGCAAATCTTCCATCAGGGAAATCTTTTTCTACCCCATAAGAAGGCAGTGGAGCAACTATAGGCCAGTCTGCTTCATTCTGCCAATATGATCATCTAAGTTAATATTAATAGAAAAAAATGCAACATAGATGTTAAACCATATAAAAATAATTGAATGAAAAGAAGAATTGGATGTTGATTAAATATAAGATGTTGAATGATCTTATATATAATTGGGCTCTCCAACCTCAATAACTAACTTCTGATGTTGGCACTCTTATAACTATATAAGTTTCCAACATTTCTTACAATAGTTTATATGGGATGCCATTGGATTAATAACCCAATGGTCGGGTGCCTGCACAGATATTAAATTCCTAGCGGCTCTGTCCCTTTTAAGAATTTCTTATGTACCCAAAAATAAATAAATAAATGGGATTTACCTGAGAAGCAAGAAGAACAGCATCCTTGTGGAGAAAAAGGGTGAAATGGCTAGTGAGATTGAAGCTTCCAGTTAACCATCTCCCTGGTGGTACAATAAGCTCAGCACCGCCATCTGAAGCAAGCTTGCTTAGATTAGCGATAGCATCTTGAAATGCTTTTGTGTTTAATGTTTTTCCATCGCCAACTCCTCCAAAATCTGTCAGAAATGCACTGTGCTTACGACAATTTATCGCTGAGTAATGTACCGATGTGTCTTTATTGAAAACCATTACATTTCTGCTTTCTGCTATTCCAGCAACACATGATCCCACAAGGATTATTATGCAGATAATCTCCAAAACCTGCACAAAATTCAAAAATTTTTTAATTCCCTTTTTATATATTTTAATAATTAACAGAAAGGAAAAATTGAAGAATATAGAAAGAAATTACATTGAATTGACTGAATTTTGAACACAAAGACATTTTTATTTTTCTTCAGATATTGTTTTTGTTTGTTTGTTTTTGGTTCTTATATAATAGGGAGTAACTTAAAAAAAGATGAGATAAATATAGGGAAATAACTAATTAAGGTGGCATTATTTTTAGAGTTGAAAACTCAAAAAAGCTATAAAAAAAAAGCATTGCCTGCCTATTTACAGGCTTTGTGGGTGTGAATGTGATTCGTGGTGTTGTATTGTTGTGGGCAACTCCTTTGATTCTTAGCCGGTAATTAGTGCCACAATCCTCAATGTTTTTCCTGAATAAGAAACCTGTATCTTGCTAATTTATTGTTATGCCTAACAATATTCTAAATAATTCTTAAATTCAATAATTATGGTAATCACTAATAATTCTTAGCCCTTATTTGATGAAATCGTTATCATTTATGTTTTTGTCCATTTCAAATTCAATGGTTGCCCATACAAATAAATCTCTATCCATTTTAGATTCTTAACCATAATTAGTAGTATAATAATGTTACCATTCATATAATTTTTTAAGCATTAGAAATCTTTTTACAGAGGAAAGTGAGGAAATTCACTTGATTACTATCGTCATCTCACCAAATTATTCACTTACATTATGTTTGGAAGAAATAAGTATATAATATATTTTATTTTATTTTATTTTATTTTATTTATTAATAGAATTTTCATTTATAAATTATATGCGCCACATATGAAAATTCATTTATTAAATATAAAATTTATTTTTAATACATTATCATGTAAGCCAAAAATCAAAATCAAATAGTTAGAAAAGATAGTGAATATTTAGAAAAGATTATGAATATTTTATGAAATTGAAGAACTATTCAATTTTAATAGTGTAATTTAGAATTTATTTCGCTACGGTTCATTTGAATCTAGGGATATCAATGGGTAGAATATGGGTAGGGTAGTACAATACTCTTATTTATACCCAAAAAAATGCATGTCTACTCATACTCGTATCCATATCTATTTAGATAATAAATTTTAAACTCGTCCTCATATCCATAGGATTTCGGGTAACCCATTATTCGAATAATTATCAAATTATTTTTAAATATCTATGTAAATTTAAACATAAGTATATAATTACTATAAATCAATACATATTATATTCAAAGAGATTATATATTAAAAAATAAAAATAAAAAATACTAAAAAAATTGAATAATTTAAAAATTGTCTAATTCTCCAAATGCAAAATATATATTAGATACATTATAATTAATAAAATATTTGATCTTTATCCATAACTCTTCAACTTTGTAAATGAAATTAGAAATTAAAAAATGTTGAATGTAGCAAGGCACTTATAAAAGAATTTCTATAAAAAATCGTGTTTTTTGTCCAAGCATAAAATTCTTTGTTAAATAGTAAATTGGCAATGCATGAAGAATGTGTCTAATTTTCTTGGATTCATTTTATGAAAAATATGTCTAATTTTCTATAATTAAACACTTCTTTAATATTTTTTTTTATTAAAACTCAAATCATAAAAATAAAAAAATATAAAATTCTTCTCTAATTTTTTTTTTATAAGTTTACTAACCTTGATCAATGAAAAAACCAATAAAATTTTCTTAAATCGCGTCTTTTTCATCTAAAAGTTGCAAGAGATTTCTTTGCCATCAAATAATGAAACTTAGTGTGTTTCACACAAATAAGCGTTGTTGTTTTAATTATTCTGGTAATCTTTATTTATTTATATATTTATACTTATTTTAAAAATCATAATGGATCATATATTATAATATCATAAGTTAGCCTAGTTAATTTTTATCCAAACATTATTTATGTTGACTTATATATTTATGTGTGTCTATATATAAGGTATGAGTATGAGTGAGTTTGGGTATGGGTAAAACCTGATAGTGCGGGTAAGGTATGGGTATGGGTATAGGTAGGGTATCACACTATTCGTACCCTACCCAAATCCTTTATTATTCCAGTCAACTCGAGTATTACCTGCTTTGACTGTGTAGGATTTAGGTAGGTATCCACGAGTAGAGTACAAATTGCCATCGCTATTTGAATCCCTAGTTTATTTTTAAATTCTACTAATTTTAGTCAAGTCAAATTTATAATTTACTAGAATTTAGTTATAGTATAATGAATTCCATAGTTAGTATAATAATAATATAAAATTTCAAATAACTTTTTGTATATTTTAAATCTCACCAATAAAATTAATACTAAAAAATTATAAATTTCTATATAATCGCATGAAATTCTCTCTAAGATAATTTTCTTACATTATTCTATATTATCTAAAGTGACATTAATTTTTTTACAATTTATATGTAATTATATATCTACAAAATCACATCTACTGGCAACAATTGTAAATCCAATTATAATAATAAATCAACTCTGAAAGAAAAGCTATTAAAAACAATTTATTTCACTCTTTAAAAAACAATTTATTTTATTTCTTCATGTGAAGAACCAACATGGAACCTATCTAGTTACAGGCAGAGAGCAAGTTTTGAGCTTTAAATGGTCAATTGGCAGCGTATCTTTTGGAAAAGCACAGTCAATAGTTTTCCTAGGCAACAAATCGCACGCCTCAGGAATCACATTGCTAGTAACTCCCTCTATATTAGTACAGTTCCATTGCAACTTCTTTGGTTTCTCTGTCAATGTTATATTTACATTAGAAATGCAAATTCCAGTAAAAGGGTCATTTTCGATTCCTTCAAGTCTCGCCGAATAGGTAACATTCTGAGCCACAATGTCTCTGTAATTTATCTGAGTAATATTAGGCAATGCATTTGGATCATATCCATCATCAGGGTGTGATCCATAAGAGCCAGTCATCCAAAAAACGTACTTCATGGTTTTAAGATTCATTCTTCTAACAAAAATGTCTTTGACATAAGCTCCTCTTCCAGGTGCAGTTTTGATTCTGATACCAGATTGGGTGTTGATTGCTATGATATCTTCAGCTCTAACATCCTGGATTCCGCCTGACATTTCGCTGCCAAGAGCAATAGTAGCACTGTCAGGTGAAATGCAGGTTAGCCTTCTTATTATCAGTTGCTTTGTAGGCATTCCAATTTTGATTCCATAATGATCCCAACCACTTTTTACTGCAATACAGTCATCCCCTGAGACTATGTAACAATCTTCGATTCGAGTATTCGTGCATGAGTCTACAAACATAAAATCAATTCCATTAGAAAAAGACTAATAAGATAAAAATATTTAGAATCTAATTAAACATACAAATTACCTGGATTAATCCCATCTGTGTTAGGAGAATCAACTGGTGCAAGAATAGTCAGCCCTTGAACCAACACATTACTGCAGATTTTCAAATACACCAATTTTAATAGGAAAATAAAAATAAAAATTCTTCTCATGATCTCATCCCTTTATATATATAAATAAATGATGATCGAACCTGGAATATGTGGGATGAACATTCCATGAAGGAGAGTTGATTAAAGTAAGATTGGATATTTGAATCTGATCAGAGAATAAAATCTCAATAAGATATGGTCTGGTTTCGTTCAGTAGACCCTTGTGGAACTTATCCCACCAAATTTTTCCTTGCCCATCGATAGTTCCATTGTTCCCTAATGACATAATTAATTCATGTATAGTGTTAAATTTTATTTGAGTTGATTTTAAATAATAGATGGCTAATTGAATTTTGATTACCTGTAATCACTACATCTGTGAGGTTTGTACCAAAAATGAGACTGCTAAACCTTCCACCAGGGGTATCTCTTCCTCTTCCATAAGAAGGCAATGGAGGCAGAATAGGCCATTCTGCTTCATCCTATTTATAAGATCAAATACAATGTGAGATCAATAAAATGAATGGCAAATCTAGACTACTAATGTTGTAGTAGCAAGACTAATAGGAAAAATTTTTGTACCTGAGAAGCAAGAAGAACAGCATTCTTATGGAGATAAAGAGTGAAATGACTTGTAAGATTAAAGCTTCCAGTTAACCATTTTCCTGGTGGCAAAATAAGTTCTGATCCACCATCTGATACATATTGACTTAGATTAGCAATTGCTGATTGAAAAGCCTTTGTGTTAGATGTTTTACCATCACCAACACCTCCAAAATCTGTCAAAACTGCCCTGTGTTTACGACAGTTCAATGCAGGGTAGTCTATGGTGGTTTCTGATATTCCAACATTTCTGCATTCTCCAAGCCTTGAACCTAGTGATGCCAATACCAAAAATATAATTGAATACATACATACTATATGGTTTTGTCCTAATTTGGGGCACAACTCCATTTTGTTTGTTAGGAAAATGAACCTGAAATTGCATTTTAATTGGAGAAATAAAGAGAATAATATATAGGGTGTGCTTTAAATGAAAATTCAGAAAAGAAATCCCCATGAATTTATGAGATGGATTTCATGTGTATTTATCAATACAAATTGATGATGCATGCATGTATGGGAAGAGTATACATTTATATTTTTATGATTCAGTTACTTAATTTTTCATTGCTTTCTATACTAATTTCTTTTTTCCCTTAATTGCAAATTATCTCATAAATTTGAAACACCTCAGCATACGAGATATATATATATAGGTTTTTAATTAAATACAATGAAATATAATAAATGTAATTCAATAAAAAGATATAATATATATATATATACTGAAAAAGAGGTTCGAAAATATTTAACATAATTTTATTAAAATTTATATATATATATTAAATCGGTTTAAATTATTCAAATTAAATCTATCCCAATCCAAATTTAATCAGAATTAAATTTGAGTTTAAAAAAAAAGAAAAAAATTACCAAATCCTACTCAATCTTAACTCATACGGATCATATTCGTTCTAGAAATTTTAGACCCAACAATTAGAGTTTTGGATATTCCAAATCTGACCGTGCAAAAGTTGTTAGCCCAATAACAGCTTGAATGGACCTTGAGCCCAAGGCGCTATTCACCACTGGTTGGTTTCGGCTTCCATTCAAGGAATCTTGGTTCAACTATTAACTGGACCTCTATTTTTGAGGCTCAGTATTTTAAAAGTTACTCTTTAAAAAAAAAAAAAAAAAAAATCGACCTGATACTCTTAAATATTGGGTTTTTTTTTTTTTTTAGCATTTTAAATATTGAATCTACATATGTGAATCTTGAATCATGTTTGTAAATTATTGAATATATCTGCTATGTTATTGGCGTTGCTGCAAAATTTTCACCTTAGCCAACAGAACAGAGTCAATATTTAAGAGAATTTTTTTGTATTTGGTGGCGTTGATCTTGATTCTTGAATAGTGAATCTTCAATCTTGAATTTAAGGGTTACTTTGTACTCAATAATTTATCACCAGCCGCAGCATTCTGAACAGGAAAGTCAATAATTCTCGAAAACATTAAAAATAATAATAATAATAATAACAGAAAAGGTATTACTTTCATGTTTTAATTATTTATTAATTAATTCCCTCAAAAAAATAATTTATTAATTAAATAAATAAATACTTACATTTTCCTTCTCCAATTCATCCAAAATCCACCGTGTGCATTAACTTTCGGCGAGACAAGGGGTCCATCATGCTTTACCAAACCTGACCCGAATTGAGTGGGTCCACCAGGACCTGGAGGGATGCCAGGTGTCAACTGCAGACATCTAAAAAAGTGTGCATGTGTAACGATTAATAACCAATGAACAGAATCCAAGTGGCAGTCAAGAACATACTCCTGATAGGTTAGCGATTATATTGAGTGCTACGTGGCACGACACAGACGCTAGTAATCTAAAAAGCTAATGAGTAACAAAAGGAGTCAAATAGAAAAGAAGAAGAACCGTGATTTGTTGTCTCCACCTCCGCAATCCTGCGGCGGCCCAACCGCCTCACATGCCCCTGTGGGATTCTGAAATGTGCCCTCGTGCTCCCCCTCCACGTATCGCTCTCCACTTCCCTATCATTTACCCCTAACTTCCTCTCTAAATTACGCTTATACCAGTCAACATCTTTTTGCTTCCTGCATTCCCACTTTCGACGCAATTATTTCGGCTACGTTACACTCGTTCTCCCTTAATTTGTTACTTAAATTTACCATTGTCATTAAACTTTAATGTGTCGCACAAAAATTCCTCAACCTCCAATTCATCGTAACAATTACCCTTTCTATAATTTTCCTATCTCAAATTCGCCGAAATTTATAAGTACCATCCTAATCAACATATTTTACGCTAAATAAGATATGCCATATATATAATTAAAAACAATAAAGAGAAGCTCATAAAACAAAGCACAATAATCTAAAAATAAAAAACAAAGAACAAAAGACATGGATATATGAAAGCAAACAAATTAAAAATTTAACAAAACACAAAAAACAACACTAATCAAGTAAAAATATAATATGAAACACAGATAAAAAAGAACCAACAAATTATAAATAAACAAACAGAATATGAAAGGATTACTTGCATATTTTCCTCTATAAGTAGACTTGGTTGAATAGTAGAGATAGAGAGAGAGAGAGAGACAGAGAGATTGAAAGATATTTCTAGATAGAGAGTTTTGAAGAGAGAGATGAAAGATAAGAGCATAGAGGGAAGTGGTTTTATGAGATAACAAATAAATCCTTATTCGTAACTCATTCTCATTATCTTCTTGCTTCTAACTACTAAATTTCTTTTCTTTAAATTTTTAATCGATTCAATAAATTAAATCTTGATTGTTACATTTTTTGCTCTAAGAAAATCCAACGTCATCTTTAATTAACGATTTCGTCGACCATACCCATCATCAATAACAACGGCAAGACCAACAAAAAATGAACAAACATAGTCAATGAGTTTTACATGAAGAATCTTCATCTTTTGATTACGATCTCAGCTATTCCTGGTAAAACTATTTTTGCTCAACCTCATTAAATCAATTCTTTTTCTTCCACTTCTCGAGACTCTAAACACTTGAAACCCACATAACCTCCGCCGCCACTAGCAACATTGTCATGTCATTGTCTTCTACTATTGGTGGTTCTACTCAATTTTTGGTTCTTTTGGTGTTTCATTAAATCAACTTTTCCACTTACCAGGAGTGGAAAAGAGAGTATAGATATTGGAATTGGTAAGGAAATAATCAAGATTTGAAATGTAAAAGAGTAGATTTTGATGGAGCTAAGCCAATTGAGTCATTAGATTTAGAGTTTAGTTTGGAGGAGGAAGATGGAGATAAAGATGAAAATGGCGGTGGTAGGGCGAACGAGGAGAGAGAGAGAAAAAAAAGTTTATGTGTTAGGGCTTGATAATTCGTGCCAGCGTGTGAAAGGGTTTTCACTAGAAGAGCTCATACTTAGAGTCTTGTTTGACGTAAAATAATATTAAAAAACATGATTATGATGCCACGTATGAATTTTGATGAGTTTGAGACCAGAAAATGACAACGGTGAATTTAAGTAATAAGTTCAAGAACAACTTATGTAATTTTGCCCAATTATCAGAGTATTCAAATTATAAGGAAAAATCTCATAAGTATAATAGTAACTATATACGAAATTATGTAAATGTGGTTTGTGAGTGAATAACAAATAATAATAACTTTTAAATTATGTGGTAAAATATGATATAGTAATAACACTCCCTTCATACACAAATTATAGTCCACATTTCTTTTTTAGAATGTTCAAAAAAAAAAGTCTACTTTCCTTTTCAAGTTAAATTTATTATTGTATTTCAAATATACCATTTTTTATATTTATAATCAATTACATTATTTTAGAATAATTAATGTTATCAGTGGTTAGGGGTGAGCAAATAGTCGATTCGATTTTATTTTTTCTCACTTAATCGAATTGAAAAAATTCAGTTCGGTTGGTCGATTTGGACTATTAGGTGTGAATGGTCTTATCAGAGTAGAGCTAACTGCTGCAATTACGCCTCCAATAGATGAAATCGCATCGGCCATTCTTTCTCCAAGGAAAAGTCTAACTACTTTAGGTCACCTCGCACTCTATTTGAAAACCTCCACGAAAGAATATTGTTTAGGCCATATATATATATATATATATACTGCTGCGATTACGCCTCCAATAGATGAAATCGCATCGGCCATTCGTTCCCAAGGAAAAGTCTGACTACTTTAGGTCACCTCACACTCTATTTGAAAACCTCCACGAAAGAATATTGTTTAGGCCATATATATATATATATATATATATATATATATATATATATATATATATATATATATATATATATATATATATATATATATATACACTAC